>JANHGB010009396.1:0-15765 GCA_026283785.1 Coracopsis vasa
GCTTTAAATTCTTCTGTGTTTAGAGCTTAAGGAAAAGAAAGAAGTGAAGAGTTTTTATTTACCTCTTTGATGGTAGTATCAAGTATGTTCTAAGTCAGGGGAGCTAACCTCAGGATGAGGCTTGCCTGTGCAAGACCTGCAGAAAGGGGTTACGTGATTAAAACAACATTTTTCAGTTCTGAGTGAATCCGAGGTATTTTCATAACATTAGCATCTATATCATGTTGGGTGTGCAAGGAATTTATGGCCAGCCCTTACTGACTGTGCCTGCCCTACCACTCCCTGATCATATGGCCAGAAACTCTCCCAGTTAACTCTGAACAATAGGGGTTTTGGCCTTTTTACTACCTGCATATCTCGGTGAGTGTTTCTAGGAGAGCCAGTTTTATAGCTTACCATGATTGCATCTTTAGACAAGTGCATTGTGGGCAGGGAGCTATCGTCTGCTGCATGAAGTTTACTGTTTCCCTGTAGGGTGTAAACATGTGGCTTGTTGCAGTGTTTTAACCTCTCAAGCCCTTCAACAGATATTAAATTGCAAACTGTTCTTCCATAATGCTATGATGTTGACTGAAATTTAACCCTGGTGCTTGCTGAAATGATTTTCAAAATCTGAGTGAGAAGGTTAAATAGTGCTGTCAAATTTCCAAATCTCTGTTGCAGAAATGCATTCACTGAATATCTATAGGTTGAGATCTAAACTGTAATTGCCTTTTTGTTGGTTTTTTTTGTCCTCTTCATTATTACATAGTGTTATCTGAAGCTTGGTTTTTCATGCAGATAGAGAAATAACTTGGGTTTTGCCTTTTTTTCCATGCCTCCTAACCTTTATAGCTGGTTTTCTCCCTTTTATTTGTCAGAGGAACCCAGTCAAATGACATTCCTTAAGTATAAATGAGACCTCTAGTTTTCTTTAATTTCTGTTCAAGATCAGTGTAATTACTTGATTATTTTCACAGCTGTATCTGAAAAAGAAAAAAAATGCTGTAATTGGCACCTTTTACAAGTTCACAACTCAATAACCTGATGCTGGAACTCTTCCACCTGAGAAGCCTCATTAATTGCTGTCAGAGTTCCAGCAGCTAAGAGACCTGGGTTTTTCTTTTTACGTGCAGCTTTCAAACTAGGGAATCTCTGCAGCAACAAAAATAGATGGGACCTTCAGGCTGAAAGAGGCTGTTGGTTGTTGGATGAGCGTTTGCCTTCCAAGTGGATCTGTTAGGAAGGCTGTTGTTTACCGAACTCATTACTACAGGCATAAGCCAAAACTATTTTTGTTTGAGTTTTTTGTAAAATCTGGGACTTAATTTCCTGAATGCTGTTACTAGTTCTAGTTTTGTTTATTTTGGCTGCAGGTTGCATTATTTAATTAGTTTTTATTTAAGACAAGAGTCTTCTGTTTGAAGAAACAGTACTAAATTATAAGAAGACTGAGTCTTTAAAGATGCCATACTTGAGCCATAACTTTGAATTTATTTTGTTATTTTAAAGCAATGTTAGTGCCTGTCTCTAAGGGTTATGAGAAGCTCAGAAGTTTGATTTCTGTTTTTCTTGATTCTAGGGCTTTTTCCGCAGGAGCATCCAGAAGAACATGGTTTACACATGTCACAGAGATAAAAACTGTGTTATCAATAAAGTTACCAGAAATCGCTGCCAATACTGCAGACTACAGAAGTGCTTTGAAGTGGGAATGTCCAAAGAATGTAAGTTGTCTTCAGAAACAATTCATTGTTTGTCATATCCTACATATATATATACATATATATGACAGTCCCAAGGGAGAAAAATATTTAGCCATTATGTTCTTGAAGCCAGTATCTGCATTCGTATGTAGAGAAAGGAGTATGAATTTTGCACACAACTTCAGACCTGTACTTAATGAAATTTGCAGCCTAAATACCGTCAGTTAAGAACTTTTACTGCAATACACTGCCTGTGTGGGTGTAAGAATGCCTAAGTGGATAATTTTGCCAGGTTTTCCAAAGGAACTAGTGCAGAGATTCTTGCTTTAGACTGGATTATCTTCCATGTGCTCTAGAAATAGCTTCTTGGGGAAGAGTGTAAGTGGAACAGCACTGGCTTCTTAAGCTTCTTAAGAGTTTTCCATCCTCCCTCTGCCCTGGACCAGCTCATAGTCTTGCTGGGCCTGAGGTCAGCGCAGGCTATTACTTCATGAGGTCTTCCTGTTGGCAGGAAGTAGCCTTCTTCAGCCTTACACCTTCTCCCCTGTGCCAGTGCAGGTGCTTGTGGCAGGGGTTTTTCTCTTAGCAGTAGCACCAGTTTGTGCCCTTTTACAAAACTGATGGTAAAATGACCTTGAGTCTTCTGTTCTTTCCAGTTGGAGTCTCTCCAGAAGGTAAAACAAGCTGGCAGCCCTCTTCTAAACATGCAAAGCCAGTAAACCTGATTACGTAAAGGTGCTGCCAAAGGATTTTCCTCTCCCTTCTTTTCTAGAAATCTCTGGTTTGTCCTTTAAATTAATGTTTTAAAATATTTAGGTAGAAATCTGTGTTTTTTCTTTTTCTAGTTTATCGATATCCCTGTCAAGCATGAAATGTAGCTAAAAATGCCTTCTCAAATCCCTGTCTATGGGGTAATGGTTCTGAAACCTTCTCAGTTTTGATTGGAATGATCGCAGTAGCAAAAAATCTTTTGTGCAGTGATTTGCTTGATTGTTGCGGGATTTTACCTCTGTCAGGGCTGTTCCTGATTTTAGTCAGTCAATTCCAGTAATAAACACTTCCACACTCTTCTTCCTCTCCTCTCAGAGGAAGTGTTGAGGAGCAGAGAAAGAACTGGGTGCATCTTTAGGACTTCTTTACAGCATTTCCAGCTCCTTTTCATGGAAATCTGTAGTTGCTGAAAAGGGCCAAGATCAAGTTTCAACTGGAAGAAGAGCTCTTAGAATTTCCATGATTTCACTGTCTTTGCTGAGTTTTCTAGTTTTCTCATGTGCCTGAAGTGCACTTATCTATACTTATGCATAGTTTTACTGGAGTGCAGACCATCATGGGAGTAAAGTAGAAGGTAGACTAGATACAAAGATGCACAAAGATATGAGATTGAAAGAGGTGGATTTTATTGATAGGTATTTGACCACATAGATATCTGTGCACATGAAGCTTTTTTTTCCTTGATAAAAACAGTATAATGCAGTTTGGAAGAGAAGAAAAAACACTTTTTTCACCTGAGGGCTTGTTGATCTTGAATTCTTAAGGATTTTATTCATGATGTGAAATCATAATCTTACTAAATGCTGTAACATCTCACCAGAGTAGGTTTTGGAAATATCAGCAGTATTTCCAACGTATTAACCAAAGTTACTTTGGGTAAAGTATAAAGACTTACTGCCTTTTGGATGATGGATTGTTTTCTCCCATAGGGTAGCTGGAGCTTTGCCAGCAGAAGTTAAGGTTTTGGTCTGCCTTTTTCTTTGGGTGAACTGAGTGAAATTGCCCTTTGGCAGTTGCCTTTATCTCAAACCACTACAGGCACTGAAAGGAGGATAGCAGGTTGGAGGGGGAACAGAGGATACTGGGGAGAAGTGAGGGATGTCCTCTGGCTGCATTTCTGTAGAAGGCATTTGCAAAGGAATAGAAAAATTATTTTAAATGTCATCAGTTTGAATGCAGCGCGTCTTGTCTTCTGGGTTTAAGAACTAAGTCTGAAGTTATTCCATGTTATCCCTTCATAAACAGGAGCTTTTAATCTCTTAAGAGATTTAAAAAACTATTTTCTTATTTCACTTTCTTTCATATGTGTCTTGAGGTTTCTACTCCGCTTCTTTAGAAGTTTACGTAAACAAAAGCACATTTATCAGTGGGCTTTTTCTTACTAAATAGAGATTTTTCTTTTACCCTGGTACCTTATTCACATTTTGGTTTTCTATCTTCTGTTCGCTTGTAACATGAAAGCCATGAACAAAGGACAGAAAAAAGTATCAGGGAAGTCTCATAGGGAAACAAGCCTGCAATGCTCAAAGCAGTCCCAAATGGGGAAATAATCGTGGTGGGCAGCTGCAAATAGGAACCTCAAGGTCTGTTCCCAGGAGCAAAGGAGTAAATGCAGAGTTTCAGTATACAGAATAATCTGCTTAACGCTACAGTTCTGTGTTTATTTGTTCTGTCTTTAAAGGGCATGCAAAAGTACTTGCATATGTGACACTTTTTAAGCTTAATGAGCGTTACACACAATCATCAGAGATAAGATGAGAACTGGCTGCCTAGCCAATGTGATAGGTAAGCTTTTAAGAATGGAGGTGCAGTGTTTTGGAAGAGAAGAGGTACTGAGTACTTGTATGCTTTTATCTTGTTTTAGGGAATGAAGTGAGATAGAAGGAATGCACCACATTTGCATTTGTTTATAGGTTGTTTTGTTCATGCAGGGGAAAAAAGTTATCTTTGACCTCATGTTACTCCACAGATCTGATCAAGACAGGTCAGTAACAAGACTGCCTCCAGGGCAGGAGTGGAGTTATTTGCCTTGTGATGGTATCTGCAAGACCCACTGACACTGGATCCCACCAATGTAGGGACTGTCTTTCACTGTGCAGTCACTGTTGCAAAAGGTTTGTGCTCCAGGTAGACAAAACAAAGGGTGTGAGGGGAAACAACATAGTGATGACTGTTTTATCATCCTGCAGTGGGGCAAAACACAGCTGGAAACAAAGCCCTGCTGTCTTTCATCATATCCCTGTCTTTCTGAAACTCCTGAGCTTGTGTCCCTGCAGCCTGACCTGTCCCTAAACGTTTGGAGCCAGCCCCTCCACCAGCATTGCACTGGGTTTTGGATTTGTTGTATGGTTGTCCAACATCAGTTCATGCATCAACATGCACCATGCGAGTGCTCCGCAGTGTGTAGGTGCAGCTGAGGCTCTGATCCCCACTCCAAACTATTTCTGTCCTCCTTACCCTTCCAGCCTGTTATTTTTTTTAATTAATATGTAGACAGGAATGGTAATCACACAGGATTTTATTGCTGCTGCTGAAGTAGGAAGGCTACTAAGGCTGACAGTGGCTCATTATGTGATGGAGAGCCTTAGGAAACTAACCTTTGCCCTTCTATTACGTGATCTCTAAGCTGATGTTGAAGCACCATCCTTGGCCTGACCCCAGGTGTCAGCAAGTAGCACACTGTTGCCTGGATGCACGGACCTTGGTCCTTGAGAGCTGGAAAGGGGTCACGCGTACAGCGCTGCCTCCTGCAATTAAGAGAGAATGCAGGAAGCTGGGCGCAGCTCTCGAACAATAATGGACTCTTTCAAGCAGAATGCTGGAACATATGCTTTCTAAGGTGAAGCCTGCCCTTAAAACCTAAACTGGGTTTACTGCAGGGTACAAGCGGGAAGAAAATGGAACTTCCTTCTGCCACAACTGCTCAGCCTAGCCCAGCAACTCTTCCACTTCAATCCTCTCTTACGAAATTTGCAGGCAGCAAGGACTGTGACTGTGCTTGATGATCTTTGGAGTCCCCCTCAGACGCACACCCAGCCCACATACCAGGGTCTTATGCAGAGAAGTCTCATCGTCAGTGAGCTCTAATAGGGCAAAATTATGAAGGCACAGAATTACTGTTCCAGATTGCTTCAGTACACTGAAGTGTAAATCTGCTTACAATTAGCCTCCCTGGAGGGAGGAAAGGAGGAAGGGAAGGAATGCAGGGAAATTACCATGAAGTGGAGAGAATCCAGTTTTTGTGCTCAGTATTTATTTTAGTTTGGTTTGGTTAGGTTTTTCTTAAACTTGTACAGAAATGTCTGATACTCTTTGTCACGGACTTGAAAGTCTTAGAATACTTGAATACTCATGCTTCTCAGAACATACGATTGCATTCTGCTCCTGAGTAATAGAATGATTTGATATACTTATTTTAATTCTGGTTTTAAATTGGCAACCAGGAAACAGCAACTTAAAGAACTGTCATATTTGTATTTTTCATCTTATATTCCTGTTTCATTTTCTTTTAGACTCCTTAGTGAAGTGTGTTTCCATCTCCAGTGAGTGTCTAGTCTGCATAGCTGTGTTTGAGAAGTTCATGCAGATTCCACTGATGTAATTTTAAAGTGTGTTAATTAGAACACATTAAATCTCTGTTCAAAATATTTTACTGAGAACTGAACTGCTTTTTATATTTATAGCCAAGAGAAAGCACTGGATTTAAGAAATATTTCTGCTTTGCTATGGGCTAGATTTTTAACTAGATGCCTAAATACCACACAGTGGCTGGGGGCCTTTTCAGGAGTGCCAGCGTAGTTGCCTCGCCTGCTTACTCGACATGCTTTCTCGAGAGGCACGAGCTAAATATCAGAGTGGAAGTCACAACCTCCTGAATTCTGTGCTGGGACTAACTCCTCTCTCTAAACATTGCAAGCTGATTAGACTAGCTTTCCTATCTTGAGGCATGAAAATGATAAGTTTTTTCACACGAGCTGGGGGACCTAGTACTGTAAGTGCTTTGAAGGTGAAAGATTGTGAAAATACCAATTCTGAAGAGATTGAGTAAATAAATAGTGGGAAACCATGCCCCAGCCATATAGATCACAGTTTTTTCATTCTGTTCATTAAGGTTGGATATTTATTTTTTCATTCAGTTGCCCATCACATAGGAATGCTTGTATTTATTTTCAGGCTGAGAAGCTGGGAGCTTTTAAAAGTTAATGCCAAATTCTCAGTATCACTGATGGGGAGATGTTTTGAGGTGACGGCAAAGCCGACATGAAGGGTTTACTGCTAGAAAACCCACAGTGCACTGGTATCAGTCTGTCCTCTGGCAGAGATAATGCACACTTTGCTACGCAGGGTGGCTGAAAATGATTTCTGTACAATTAAAATTCTCTTGTAGAGAACTGGATTCTATTCTTCTTATTGCACATTGTTTTCCATGGTTAAACAAACATCGCTTGCTTTTCACATTGGTTTGGTGTCTTCAAAAAAGCAGGTCTGGTTTTCTTTTCTCCTTTTGGGGTCTGCCTCTTTTGTGTGTCAGCCTTTCCCCCTGATTTTGCGTGGCTTTCACTTGCCAGCTTTAATGTTTAAAGGAGCAACTTAGATTGAATGTTATTATCCATAATTTACTCTATGTTCTGTGAAGATGATTATGTAATAGCAATAATTGCATCAACTCACCTAATGAGCTTTCCCTCTAGTGCCATGTACAGCAGATTAATAGCCCATGAATTCATTTGCAGCTCGTTGTGCTTCAGAAAAGTATTTCAGGCAGCAATTAATAAACTGCTAAAGAAAATAACATAAAAAATGATTTTTTTTTAGTATGTTCACTCTCCAGCTGAACAATTTATTGGCACCTTTCATGATGCGGCTAAGTAAATTCTCTCCTAATTCTTCAAGCAGAGCATGATTAGTGAACCCTGCTCAGCTCAAGACTGTTTGGTAATTAATCTGATTTTTATATCCTGAAATCTTAGGGAAAAGTATGAATAGTGTCTAAAGGTTCTCTTTTTCTTCTGTTCACTGCCTTTTAGGCGTTACGCAAATAGCTGTAACTTTAAACCATAACACACTACTGCTGCAAGTTTATTTTTTTCCCCTTTCTTGTGCAGAAAACCCATAATAAGAGCTGAAGACCTTGGCCAATAAACAACCCCTGGCACTGTTTCTGCAGTGCCTGTTGTCAGCTCCAGAGTCCCATACCTCCCAAGTGGTGGGATGGAGTCCAGAGCAGGGACCCGGGCAGGGTCATGGGTGCTGCTGCCCCACGGGAAAATAAAGCAGGGGTTGAATGCCACTGGGAAGGCAGATGCCGGGAGAAAAGCATGGAGAGAGAAGAGAGATCAGGGAAAGTCCGGTGTTTTGCAGCATAAAAGGGAATTGAACCCAATAGGAGAAGAGCAGCAGTAAGATGCCAGGACTATGGCCCCCTCTGTAGGTGAGGTGTCAGGGGAAAGGGGGCAACACCATTGCATATGGCCAATATAGCCAGGCTGCCCTAGAATTACTTTTTCCATGCCTTTTTTTGTTGTTGTTGGTTTTGATTGAACACCTTTATCAAGTTTTTCATATTTTACATAATTTCCTTTTCAAAAGAAACAGCTGTCTTCCCCCCATCCAAAGAAACAGTAGGCCTTGGCTTGCCGGTAGAAGTAGTAAAATACATCTATATTTTAAAACCTTTTCCCTCATTTTGGGCTCTTGAGGACTGAGTAAGCATAAAGGGAATTCCTTCAATAACTTCATACAGAGATTGATTGCATGTCCTCAGCTGGAAGGTACATTAAGACTTACTCACTAAGGTATAGCTACCATGATGAACTTTCATCGCTCTCTGCTGTCTCTATGACAACATGGATCTTGACAGAAGTTACCAGGGCTTGTGTGCTCTCTTCAGCCCTTGTCTGCATCCATCAATCCTAGTCCTCGGCAGCTGTAGATGTGTGCCTCTCAAGTTTTTGCTTAACAAAGTGTTTTATTAAAGTTGTGATGCTTCTGAAGTTACTCTGCTAATCATTTGTACTGCAGTACCTGACCATGCTTTTAAAGAGATGTGCTTTAAGAAAGGCAAAAGTGTCAATAGATATTAGTGGACTTTCTGAACACCGCTTGATCTTGTTCCACAGAAGAAATTCAGCTGAATGGCAGAGAATCACTGTACAAGTAACTTTTCTGTCATTATAGGTGAAACTTGGAGGTAATTAGAGCCAGTGAAAAGTCTAATGTATACAGTCTAACTTCTCCTTACACCTGCAGCGCACTGAAGAAGTACATGTTAATGGTCAGTGGCTCTAGCAAAGTCCTCAGACTTGATTGAACGCTTTCTTTCTTGAAAAGGAGCACATTTTAATCAGAGCCCATGGAGTGACTAATGCCTGTCAATTGATGCTAGCAGCTCAGGTTTCTGATGGTTTTGCCATGTGCCACCTTCTCCAGAGGTCCAGCTCTTCCATGAGAGCATTAGTGGCACTGACACAAGTGGAACTTCCCATTTTTTTATTTCAGACCTTTGGGATTTTTTAGGGATTGTCAATGTGCTTTCCTCAGTCAGCTTCCCAGTAAAAGGCATTTTGAGCACGTATCACTTAGAAAGCTGCTTCTTAACATGGATCTGGTTGTTTCTGTAGCCTTTTTCTGTTAATTCTTGTCCCCCCACTTTGGGTTTGGGGTGTCCACTGGCAAGTAGTAGAATTAATCTGGATTGTACATATAAAAACACTGGTTTTATGCGTTCGTGTTGCCACTGCAGGTAGCCTTTGCCTCTTCTTGAGTGTAGCATTCCAGCCACTTTCATGGCAGGCAAAACCCTGGATTACCCTTTCTGCCTTGTGCTGTGCTGGGCAATGCTGCTGTAAGAGCAGATTGGAAATCTGGAGGTAGCCTGGCCCTGCTCAGTCCATGCACTCCGAAGCACGAGGCTGAGGCGACACTTGCTTGGTCATGCAGATATAACTGCTGAGACCCCAATCCCATGACCTCAAAAGCTTTGTTTCAGAGCTTCCATTCTTCCTTTATGTACACAGTTCACTGCTTTGTATTCCTCATTCAGATCATTTTCCTGTTCAGAGGCACAGGCATCTTTGATGCATCTCTTTCTCCTAATTGCCATTGCACCATATGTGTTGCACTTTCTATACTGGTGCCTTGTGGCTTCTTGTCTATTTTGGTTTTTCTCTATTTGATGCTGGTTTTTATTTTGGGATGTTAATCTGAAGGATGGAGAAATGATGATGAGATAAATATCAGTCTGGGAACAAGCAAATGGCCAGTGTCCTGAAGCTAAACACGGATTATTTGGTTGTCAGGCCAACCTGAAAATGTTATCTACAGTAGCCAAGGTTCATGAGAAATGCAGTAAATTGTTCCCAAGAGTTCTGGGAAATCTGAACTGCAGCAACCCAAATGTGCCTGAAGGACTTGGTATCAGATGAGGCACATATTTGGGCCTTCCACTTAGAAGAAACATCTTCCTGATGATTTATATCTGCAGACTTACTTCTTTGTTTTCCTGGTGATCACTTACTGAAGATGGTCTTGCATAGAATAGGTGCCTCTGCAGAAGGCAAAGAAACAAAACTCATGCTGGCTTCTCAGTGGAAAGCAGCTCCTGTGCTGATGGTGTGGAGGATAGAAAGCAGGCACCTGAAAACCAGTAAGCTCTCAAAGACGTTTTAGGAAGACCGCTACATAAGTAGATGAGTCCATGAATTTCCCTCTGCTGCTGTCAGGCTCTAATGGCTTGCTTTCATCCGTTGTATGAATTGTTAGAGCAGAGAGAGTTTTCCATTGCCATGCCTGTGATAAGCCGGCTGACACATTGCAGCTCCTCCTGCTGGGATGCTGGCCCTAGGACGGCGCTCTAAAAATAGCCTTGATTTAGCTGGACATGGTATCACATGCTCAATTTAAATACATCAGAACAGTTAATCTCCAGTTCTTCAACACTCATGTGGGAAGTGTACAGGATTTTTTAAAGTTAGATGGCGTACAAGCAGTAGAAACACCCTTCTATCCTAACTTAAAACACTCAGCTATGAAATGCTATGAAAGGAAAAAGAAAGATTGTAAGGTATTGGGATTTTTAATTTCCTTTGGTCCAAAGTAAACAGAATTGGTTTTGCCCCATCTCACCTTACTGCGGTACTTGGTTGCATGCGTGCATGTTTCTGAAAGCTCTTACATTTTTAAATCTAGGTCTTGCGAAAAGTCTGCCAATCAAACAACAGCTCTGAAAACTGACTTTAACAAGTTGTAGCATAAAGCCCTACAGGCAGTGCCTGTGGCTGATAGGCACTAAATCAGCTGTGGGATTAGTTCTCAGTGCCGTGCATCCATAACCAGTTGCTTATTGTTGATATAAACAGATTTGGTAAGTAAATGTTGAGGAAATTATCTGACTTTTGAAGACATTTACCTGAATTTCAGAGCTAAAGCTAAGTGGAATTCTTCCTTTCCCCTGGCAAAAAGTGCAACAGAAAGCAAACATGCTTTTAGTTGGATTACAGGCATGGTTAGTCATCTGACAGACAGTTTTAATGGAGTCAGAAAGACATGCTGGGGAAACATGCTGACCTACTTTTCTTTCTTTTGCTCTCTTTATTTTGCTCTTTCTCTCTTTCTCTCAACTTTTAAGCAAGTCAGATGTTAATTTTAAAGCTCCCCATAGCTTTTGCTGAAGGAGCTGATTTTGTAATTAATTTATGTACACTTCTGCATGGGGTACAATAGATGGTTTTGGTAACTGAGTTTCATCAGGTTGTTTTCCTTTCTGTTCAGAAATTGGGTTACATCAGAGAAACCCATGTTCTTCCCCTTTTCCAGGACAAAGCAATCAGCTCCAAGTTAATGAATGATTTAAGTCCAATCCTCTGAGGGAGGACTTTACAAACCATTTAAAATGACAGACTAACAAAGCGTATTCTATTTGTATCATTTTTAATGCATTATATTTTTAAGCATTTTTCATCTTTAAACTTGTGGCAAGAACTGGCAGATAGCGTCACGTGTTTGCATTTGGGATTGTTTTTTCCCATGTTAAGTAGGTTGGTGCTCCATCATCAGTGTTTTCTTGGAAGGGGAACTTGATGTTTTTAAACCTGGGAAACTCTTGACCTTAAAACTTCAGAGCCTGAAAAGAAAGCATTAAATCGGAAAACGCAGCAATATGAGTGGATTAAAACATCACAAACAGAAATACCAAATTGAATGATAAGAGAAAGCTTTTATCAAAAGCTGGAGGCGTCACCTGCAGCTTGTCTTTAGCAACAGGCACACATGTAATTCATCAAATGGCTCAGGGGTGCCAAGTTACTGCCTCTCTGGCAGAGAGATGTGCTTTACTGCCTTGCCAGCAAAAGAGTTTTGGAGAAGATATCACCATGCATTTGAAGGAGTGGGAGAGGTCGTCATTCCTTGACTCACCCGATGATCCAGAGACACTGTTTTCACCTGCTCTGTTTGCTCCTATTTCCATCACTAGTAGGTTTTCCACTGTCAGTCAGAACCTGGTGCAATGGGTGGTGCTGCAAATCCTTTGATTCTTCCCATTTCTCCTGAAAAAAAATCTGGCTTCCTTGTTTTTAGTTTAACTCCCAACTAGCTGATTACAGTTTGTGTTATGGAAATAGTAATACAATGTAAGAGAGGTAGAAAAAATAGAAATTTTTGGGAATTGCAGGACATGGGGAATAGTAGTACATTTCTATGAATCCACAAGTTATGTGTGCACTTATGAAGCATAGTACTTTTACTTGAGTTCATAGTTGTGTACTTTTAAGAGAATGTCTCAGTGGCAGAATGAAGATTGAGATTTATTTTTTATGTTTTTAAAAATTAAGTATGTATTTTGGCTAACGTATGAGAGCTGTTTTCCCTAACTCAAGAAGACTGAAATTGGCACAGCAGGGGTTTTAGCCATTTTGTAACCTGGAGGCATCGGCCTAGGTGTGCCCTTATGTGATGAGCTGCTGTACAGTGTGTGTTCAGCATCTCTGGCTGCATCATAGCTTTGTGAGCTCTTCCTTACATACAAGGAGTGTCTTCCCCCATTTTTCTTGCCATAGTACTTCTAGGTGCCCTGTGACACAGTTTATTTTGATTCTAGTGGAGAGACAATGGGGAAGAGCCGCTCAAAAAGGTGTCACTACTGAAATTTCATCAAGGTGGGTTTTTTTCTGATACAGAAGAATCATTGATAGTGGAAGACAGAACATCCGATTTAGTGAAGCTTGAGTTGCTCTCTCACAATGTTGGTCTGCTTCTGTTGGGCAGGGAGCAAGCCAGGGCTCTTGTGGTTCAAATTAGATGTCTCATAAAGATGGGTGTGGAAATCCAGAGCTCATTGTGTGTTTGGTCTTGTAATCCACGCTGTACAATGCCACACCATCTGGCTATCCCCTTTAAGAGCTCAGGGATCAAACCTGTATGGTCCAGATCCCTGTAACAAGTGACATGGAGAACTGTTAGTTTGTAAGAGCCTTTTGACAGCATTTTTCTTCAAGAAGGATGCTTGATTTTCCCCTTTCTGTAGTTTGGAAGAGAACCTCAATGCATACTTTTATTTTTCTCTTTGGAGGCCTTTTCAGGTGAGTGCTGCTACTAAGTCAGAACAATTTTACATAATTTTAAATTGTACAAATAATTAAAAAGAGAACAAATAAAAATAAGAGGATAGTAGTTATTAAGAAAAAGAAATCCCATTTTGTTTAACTCCTTCCCATAGCAAAATGAAAAATACACAGGGAGAGAAGAAAATAAGCAGAAATACTTGCTGACCAGCCTGATGTAGTGACCATACAAGGAGGAAAGAAATACTTCATCCATTTAATTCTGCAGAATACTTAAATCCTGTTTGTCCTAAAAAGAGAGTCAAAGCCTTTTCTTGGCAATTATTCCTGTTGTTTTCTAAATCAGTTATGGCTATTTCACATGTTTATGAGGACTATTTTTCCTATTAGATTTCAAGCATGGCAAGGCATGAGCATATATAAAACCATACAGGCACATCAGCTGTCTCCCACAGGGTATGCAGTATTAAGCCCCATGAGTTGTGGGGTCTTCTTTCTTGGCTGGAGGAATAAGGTGGGGAGATAACCCTATGGTAAATGAACCTTGCAGTAATGAAGGACGAACATTTAAAAATATTCCCTAGAAAACATGGTGTGGGAAGAATGAGGCAATTAAGAAGAATCGCTAGATACTCTGTCTTAACAGTTCATTATATATATTTTTAATGAGTATTTAATCTCTAATGCTATGTGATGGATTAGAAAAGAGGGAAAGTCAGGCCTCTTTCTGTGCATACTTTTACGTTTCCCCTTCAGTGAACATTTTCTCATGGCAAATTGTTTAACGTGAACTGGTTGGAGGTGTTCCAGCACAATAGAGCTTCACTGAGAAGTAACACTGGGTGCAATTCCAAAATGCAGAGTTGTCAGCATCTTGTTGTGCTCAGATTTACAAAATCTCAGGATGAGTTATGAGGCAGGGCTGTTGGTTCCTGTCTTCCATGCTGTGTGTCCTAGCCCCGCATGGCCTGGGGATCTGGGGCAGTCCTGCAGCTGCTTGGGAGGTAGATGTTCATCGTCGCATTCGGGAACTGAATAAATCTCTGCTTTTGGAAATCCACGTTTTCAGCCAGTGTTTCCCATGGGGGTTGTAGCCCCAGAACAATATCCTGAGAGGACGTCATGAAAAGCCTTCTATAAGTGTGCCTTGCACATGACACAGTCTTGGAGAAGACCACCCTAGCTGAAAGGAGGTACCAAACCTGTGTATTAAGAGTTAAGGGCCCAGTCCCATGTTGAAGGACATGAAAGGTTAGTCATTGATATCAATGAGATAAGAAGGGGGTAGAAACCACTAGTAATGCCAGTTAATTTTATGCTGAGTAGTCATTTGTAATGTCAGCTGGGGACCACCATCCTCAGTTAGTTAAGGAGCAGCTGTGTGTTGAATTCAGCCTGCTTGCCCAGCTCTTGGCTTCCCTTTCAGATGTCATCTCATGTCCAAGTTGCGTCCTTTGTTTTCATAGAGAAGTCTGGGAAAACTAGGTCAGTTTATCCAAGTAGAAATTATTATTTTATTGAGTTAACTCTGTGATGACCTGCTGCCTGTTTGCCTTCTCAAAATGAACTCCCTTGTGTGCAGTTAAGTCTTGCGCTGGAAGTTGCAGAGGCCTCAGTAATCACTTTGATTTCAAATCAACAATAAAAAGGCTGCTTTTTTTAGTATCTTGATGTTTTCTGGAAAGAAGCGTCTGGCTTTGCTCCTTGTATGGTCACTATATCAGGCTGGTCTGGTGTACTGTGAAAGTGTTTAATGTAAAAAGGTCATGTGCTGGCGTTACTGAGGATATTTAAAAGATCTTATGTAAGAAACGGGATTTGATGCTGCTTGACCCTGTCTGGCAGAATTAGGCTCTTCAAGCCAGTCCTGCAGTTACTAGCATACCTTATTTCTAAATAATCTGGTCCACTTACTCCTGCTATTTCAGAACTTAAGCTGCAGACAGAAAGCCATTTTTTTTTTCTTTTTTTAAATGAAAGAGTAGTTGGAATATATTTTAAAGAACTTCTTTGGCATTGTACATAAAAGATAAAATATATCAAAATAGACAGTCTGATAATTGGGTGCAGGCTTGTGGAGTGATTCTTGTCATAACAGGAATGCTGAAACAGCTGAGGTTGCTGCAGGTGTGTTAGGGGAATTTGACCCTGTAATGCCATGATGCTTCTGCTGCTACATAAAGGAGGAGCACAGATGTGTGGAGAGTCTGCATTAACAGATGAAAAGCGGTATTTCTGTGTGTGGATTATGGATGGCGTAGTATTTATTAAACACACAAGCAACAGCCTTTGTCTCCCAGGCCCTTTTTGCTTTGAAGAGTCACGTTAAAGCCTGCCGCTATCCCAGGCACAGAGATCCAAGGCATGAGCTGAGGCTTCAACTGCTGCAGGTTAAGCCCCGCAGGGGCTCAGCACCAAGTGAAGCCATGCACGGGCAGAAAAGGACATCCTGCCTGGCAAAAAAACCTGGGTGGCAGAGGCATTTCAAATGCCTCAGCTCGCAGGTGGAGCGTTTTGGGGTGGGCAGTGAGATGCTAAAGCTGTGTCAGGAGCCAGCTTCAGCAGGGCTTTTATGGGGCTCTGGTGATGTTGCCAGCTTGGCACTCCCAGAGCATGCTGGCTGGCTCATCTTGGCCTTCCCAAAATCCTGTGGATAGAAAGAAAAGAAGTCCCCTGACTTCGCTCCTTTCTTTCGGCGTTAGTGTGGGGGTGGGGGGGGGGGGGAGCGATGGTGAGAGAGACGGACCATGTAA
>JANHGB010009396.1:15865-60306 GCA_026283785.1 Coracopsis vasa
TCTGCTTTAGTTTGGGGGTGGGGGGTGGGGGGAGCGATGGTGAGAGAGAAGGACCATGTAATTAAAAGAAACAAAACCCAAACCAAAATTACGAGTAAATTTGCTGATTGTTTAACAGGATAAAATGCAGCGAGGTGCAGTATTATTGCTTGTTGGTTTACCATTTGATGAAACCTTCTTTTAGTATTATGGCAAATCAGCTTTAGTGACAGGCACTGTTAGTTACAAAATCTGGCCCAGCTGCACTCCAAGTCCATGGCAGGTGCAGCTCATGCCCACCAGCTGTGCTGGACAGCACATCAATATGAGGCTTAAAGTCAATTTTTTGGTGCTTTTAGGTCCACCTAACGTAATACAGTTCTGGGCAGGGAGGTTGAATATGGCTGTGGAGCCACACACACTGTATCCCGCCTGCCCACCACCAGCCCTGGCACCTTGAGAGCTGGAAATAACCTCCTGATCTTTATTTCATTTATTATTTTTAGTAGGAGGAGTATCAACAAGCCTTTGCTCTTAGGAAGGAATTTGTGCAAGTACATAATGGCATGTTTTCCACATTAGCTTCAGAGGAATAGGTAAATAGTAGCTGAGCTATTACTTTGCTTTTATTATCCCTGCCCTAGCAGGAGGCCAGGGCTGCAAGCTGCCAAGCCTGTAGTGCTTGCTAATGCTGAGATTCAAGACTATGGCTCCCTTTCTTAAGATATGCCTGGAACAACTGTTCCTCCACCTTCATGAGCTCAGTTTACGGTTGCGGGAGGCAATGTGTTCTTTGTGCTTGATGAAGTACACCGTGCACGCAGGCCTCTTCATATGTGTTGTCAGTTGGCAGCTCTCTCACTAGATGCACCTTTACACAATTGCACAAGGCACCAAGAGGTACAAATGTGAAATTTAGCCTTGGGGGCAAAACAAAGAAATGAAGCCTAGGTATGAATGCAGTGTTATCCATCTGCAGGTACAGATATTAGACCTGATCTCCCACTACGCTACTGTAGTTTTACACTAATAGGACTCTGCTGCAATCAGTGGAGTAGCACCACTGCAAGAGGAAAACAGCAGTGGTGATAAGTTGGGGCTGTTATTTTTAATTCTGGGAGATAATGTAGGGTTGAACCCTGTCTGAAAACTGCATTCACTACATGAAACCTGAACTTCTGCTCTTCCTTCTGGGGAGCCATTGCCCTGGGGACTGAGCAGCCATGTGCAAGCAAAGGGAAGAGGTGTTCCAGCACACCTCCTTTGTAGCTTTTCTATTTGTTGTCCCATAAAGTCATATGCAATCAATTTGTCCCATAGGTGAGACTCATCCGTTACACTGAATGAATGTGCTTATTATGGAAAGTTGTTGTTTGGAAGGAGTCTGTTAATGGCATTGCCAGGAAAGAGGTTGCAATTTGTCATGGTAGGTAGCTTTCCAGTTAAGTAAAAATCAAGTCATGTTCTTTTCCTCTGTGTGTGTTAGGATGAGAAATAGCTACAACAGATTGAAGTATACAAAGTGCTGCTGTCAGGCCAGGCAGCATGCAGGAATAGAGAGCAGTGTCTGGTCTTAGCTTACAGCCATGCACTTCCCTGGCCATCAGCAGTCCTAGATAATGCCCAGCAAATTGAATTGACGACTTTGGATAACCTCAGCTTCTCCCAGTTGCGAGGCATTGTACTACCATGACTGTCTCCTAAGAGAAATTAATGTAGTATCTGTAGATGAGTAGACTGATTCACCTTTTGGTGACCCTGGAGAGAAAGGTCAGGTTCAGGATATTTTTGCCTATAATCATTTATCCATAGAGAGTTAGTGTACCAGGCTTCAAGATTGTAGCTCGAAAGGGCAGTTGTTTTGAGAAGGTAGCTTGAAAGGGCACTTCAACAGCTGAAATCAAATGAGACATTTAATGGTCTCTTAGTGATTTCTGACTGAAAGTTCAGTTTGAAATTTAGGGATTTTTTTCTTTGGCCAGCCTGTGGTAAAACAAATGCACTATAGCTTAATAGGAATTTAATTTCAGGCTGAGTATTTTGAAGTGGTTTTCAACTGCGGTGTGTGCACTTGGTCACTTTGGCTGTAAGGAAGAGAAAGAGTAATCACATTGTTTGTGGTCTTGTGTATTTTTAGCTAATGTGTTAAGACACTGCAATTCCAGAAAAGCCATCCTCCTGTTCCCCAGAGTATTTCAGTTTAACCAGCTCTATGCAGAATTTTATCTAAACTGCTACAGAAGTTACTAGTAAATCCACTGGGATTTGGCAGCCAAAGCAGTAGATGTTAAGTACCATACTTTGAGGGCTTTAGTTTCATGGGAATTCTGCTGTAAGCTGGCACTTCTCAGCGGTACCTGCTGAAGCCCTGTGAGTTTGTGAATCTCCCAAGATGGAGGGATTAATTCCCAAAGCTCCTTCCCATTCCTGTACTGAGCAGGGAAAGGGGTGACTAGCAATATCCACTGATATAATATCCACTGTGATGCTATTACTCTGCAAACCTGTTGCAGATGGCATGGTAGAGCTTAATAAAAATTGTGCGTTTTACATTTAGAGTAAGAAGTGACTGATTTCATGCAGAATACTGAGAGCAATGGGGCAGGACATGAACAAGGAGGGCATAACAGATGTGTAGATTAATGCAACAGCAGCACAAGGTGCACAGGGATATTGCGGGACCTGCCTATGGACCTTCCATCTCGTAGATGGGAATTTCTAGCTCTATTAAGTAACTTGAGGTGATGCCTATGTGAAATACAGATGGATATATCATATCAGATATATATATATCATATATAGATGGATATATCATATCAGTGAGTATATTTTGGCATAGTCAGTGGTTATGGCTAGGCTATTTCCATTGCAGATATGTTGGTGGGCCTTCATGGGAAATGTTAGTGATTTATTCTGCCTGCAATTGTTCATGCTAAACAACCTTCAGTAGCTCTTTAAGCTGATAAGAGTATGTGGATTATCCTGTTTCATACTGGCAATTAGTTGATGATATTAAAGCACTTTGAAAATGGAAATTGCAGGGCAAATGCCATTTAAGCAGTTTATCATTAAATGTATAATGCAATCTGCCTACTTTGATTGCAATATGTAGGGAGATAGTAAGGGAGTCTTTCAGGCCCTGGTATAGATACTGCACCCTTTACATCCTCGCTCTGACTCAACTGCTTCTCTTGTTGTATCTTCTGCCTGCCTATATCCACATGCTCCAAAGCACATTTTCTTCTAGTTTTGTTTCACTTGTTTGCAGTCTTCCTGTTTCTACAACTTCTTAATTTCTTATTTGTCCTTAGTACCTTAAGGTGTTTTCATTTGTATTTCTGGAGTCATATTCTTTATTCTTTGGCCAGTTGTTACTGTGTTTGTCATGTTCTGCAGAACTTGAACCAGTCCTGAAATGCTATAGCCAATGTAAAGGTAGACATTAGCAGTATATTCATACACATTGAAACAGTTTATAAGCTTTTGGATTTGTTTCTTTGTGGAGTTTTTTGTGTTATGTTTGTTTGTTTGTTTTTTCATGCTGAAGCACTTTATGGGAGCTTCTGCAACATTCAAGCCAAATACACCTTTCGGACTAATATTTTGCCTTCAGCAGCAGTTCCAGGTCTTGGATTGGCAGTTCTAGATATCCAAATTATGATAGCTGCTGATTGTGTTTCTGGATGTCTAAAAAATAAAAAAAAAGAGGAAAACCCTTTTTCTCTTAAATGATAGAATGAAAGTGAAATACTAAAAATAATGTGAAATAATTTTTTAAAAAATTATTATCATACTTTTCAGCTATCTTCAAGTGGTATTTTTCTCAGCCTGTTGTTTTGCATTGGCTTTCCAGTTTTGGTCCTATATCTGAGTTCAGTTGGTATTGTTTTCTTTCAAGGGACTAGAAACTCCTTTTTTTCCTCATTCCATCTACTAATATTTCAGGGATGTGACAACAGCAGGTGCCAAATTTCATGTCAAAAATAGAATTTTCAGAGTGATGAAATCCTTGAAACCACTGATCAAGTTTCAGACCAGTTAAATAAAGCTTTAGAGCATCCATTTGTATCATTCCTTCATATAATGAAACCTGTTCTTGTAACTCAGTTCTTGATATATTAACCCCACAGTTATCCCCATACGTAAATGGGAGATATGTTGCTTTCGTTGGTAATAATAGAATATAACTATATAAATCCCCTGTGCATAATGGAAAAATAGAGACCCTTAGGCTATAGGTATCAAAGGTCTCCCGTATACTTACAATAGCCTAAGAAGGTTATTTTGGAGGCATAGGTAATTACTCACAGACTCTCTATAGCTAGTGATTCATTGTTCACTACTGAAACATTTCTAAATGAATTATGTTTTAAACAAGCAAATCCTTGGCCTTCTCTTTTTATTTTGGGGGATGAGGGGAAGAGAACTGAAGGGACACAAAATTCCAACATTTTCTGCACTAAAATACACTGCCTGCTAGTTAAAAGGTCCCTGGTATTTGAACCAATTTAAATGTGCTATCGTGCTTCTTGCTGGTTTGATTCCCTGAATGTGTATTTCTGAATTTCATGTTTTGATGAAAACATTATTGTTGTCATTAATTTGATATTTAGAAAAAACTGTGGATACGAGAGCTCAGCGCAATGAATAAACCAGTTGGAGTTAACTGTCCCTGGGGATAGAATCAATCACTGTTGTAGAAGAGGGTGTCATTTAAAAAAGAAACTCAGAAGAAAATGTCATGCTTAAAAAATTAGATTTAAACGCACTAGCTCCTGATTGATTTTTATTGCACTCAGATGGATACACTGATTGATTATCAGCCTTACAAATGTTTCGTACCTTTCTCACTTCTCTAATAATCAGAATAATCTAATTTTCAATGTCATTTAAGTTACCGTATTCAAGGTTATAATAGATCATATTTCTAATAAAACATAGCAATTATGTAATGAATAATGCAAAGCTTCAAGGCAGAGTTCAGATTCACCTTTGTCAGAAA
The DNA here is from genome assembly GCA_026283785.1 of Coracopsis vasa. Taxonomy (NCBI): domain Eukaryota; kingdom Metazoa; phylum Chordata; class Aves; order Psittaciformes; family Psittacidae; genus Coracopsis; species Coracopsis vasa. Next base: position 20,847 of record JANHGB010009396.1, read on the forward strand.
AAAGCATAATAGAAATACCACCAATGGGTGAAGAGCCAGCATATGTGAAGGCAGCCAAGAGGACAATGTCCCCTGGATTTGTGGTGTTTTCCCCCATTGCTGAACTGAGGTACTTTGGAGCTTTGGTTGGGGCACGTTTGCCGTAGATGAACATTATTTCTCAATAGGAAAACAGGGGTGGGCTTGAATTCTGTAATATGTGTGCACGCTCTGTGCCTGGGGAAAAATGATAGCGTGCCAGGTGCTTATGAAATTTCTTCCATGATTGTTTCTCTGTGCTCCCTGTTAATTTTGGTACGTGTCTGTAGAGAGATACTATCTCACTTAACTCAAGATGTTTTCTTGTAGCAATTGTACCCGACAGCTGACATGCTTGATTTCTCTGAATCAGCTGCAAAATATGCAGGTTTCAATGTGTTTTGGTTTTGTACTTGACATCCCTTACATAACTGTGTACTTGTTTCTGGCTTTGTCCATTAGAGACAAGAGTTCTGTGTTTGAAACGTGCTTTGCCTCCGATTGTTCTCCATGTCTCAAAGCTCAGTTCTGGCATGAGAATTTGTTTTAACATAGTTTCCTGTTCTTTTTAAAGACTGAGCAGTTTTGCCTAAAAGAAAACATTATTTCATCTGGAAATCATGGACATAGGAAAGCCAATCTATTTATAACTACCTGGAGTTCTGCATATTTTAATACTATGTTTGGCTTCTGATTGCATTGCTGTCAAAACATGAACAGGAGTCTTGCCATTCTGAACTGATGGCGGGTTGATTTGTCAAGCATGACAGTGTTGCTTTCAAGGTGGTCATTTTGTTTCTTACGTTGGAGCTGTGGAAATCAACCTCCTTGAGGTCCTTCATCTCTGTGCCTGCTTCCACCAGGTCCAAGGCATGGGAACTGTAAGTGATGTGCAGCTGGGTGCTGGCTTTGTCCATAGGGTGAGAGAGCCTCATTCAGCAGCAGTGGAGGGGGTGCTAAGTCTCCCTTGGTTCAAGGCTTTCCAAGGTGGCTGTTGTGACATCCTTATGGACTGCCAGCCATAACCACGAGTATAGTTTATTGAAGGGTGATGGGGAGAAGGGTGACGTGTGGTATGTGCACGGCGTTTATCCTGACAGATCAAACTTGGCAGTGGCAATATGTAAGCGTTTTGCTTATTTGACTGAAATTGTCCACAGCTGCTAACTCCTACCAGAATTAGAAATTTTTAACAGCTGCCACTGGAATTGGAGAAACAAAGGAGCTGTGCAAGACCTATGGGTTTCCACCCTAGGAAGCAGCTTGGTGCTCCTGGAAGCCCTGGGTGCAGTGCTGAGCATCAGCCTTGGTGCCTGCAATCTGGGGCAACCCCGGCTGCCTTGTATTTGGCAAGGGATAGATGGCTTCCCGAGGTGCAGGAGAGCAGGTAGGAGGGCAAGCCTCAACCCAGAGGGGAGAGTTGGCAGGTCTCTGCCAATCCCACCTCATCTCACCTCCAGTTTTTCTTCTCATCAGTGTTCGTGAACAAAAGGAGTCTTTTTGAAAACCTACCTTGCACCCAGCACTGTGCAATTTCTGACTTGCTCTGTGTGCTTGATGGTGCTTTTGAGGCTTGTAGCTTAACAAGTAACTTCCAAAATATTTAGGGACAAGAGAAGTGTGGTTTTACAGGAATGCAAACTAACTGGAAACACTGGTAGTTGTTGCTACAGGAATAAAGCCAGTTAGCTAGTACACAGAGCTCTTCAAAGGTCACGGGGATCTCCAGGAGGCAAAACTGTAATGATAGCATTTCAAGTCATGAATTTATAGGTGATTAATCATTATAATATATGAAAGGTGCTGTTTAACTATCTTCTGGGCATCTGGGGAAGCGCAGATTGTGCAAGTAAATGGAAAAAGCACATTGCAAGCTGCAAATTCTTCTCCCCTGGACACGTTCCTGCCACCTTTGACAAAGGGGAGTGCAAACACTTGCTATTCCATAGTTTTACCTGATTATCTAGAAACTGCCTAAACTTCTCAGGCTGGATCCCAGACTCTTCTAGCGGTGACTAGGTTTGATGGACCTGAAGGGTTTGCGTTTAAGACTGGACAATTCCAGCATTACAACATGCTTGAAATGATCCCACTCAAGCAGGAGAATTGCTGCATGGTTGCCAAATGAGAGTGCTGGGGTCCTCGGAGCACTCGGAGCTTGTGTTTTTACTATAGTTTCATCTGCAGCAGGCCCTACTCTTGAAGAATGCATCCTTCCCTCCTGCAGCTTCTGTGCCCTTGCCCATTGCTTCAAGCAGAAGGAGACTGTGTCTGAGGCTAAGGAAAGCAGTGGCAAACCTGGGGTGAGGAGAACTGATTGGATGGGGCAAGAGATGGTGTTCAGCCCATCTACCATCAGGTTAGGGGAATGAACGTATGAGGGTACAGGCTGGTCCTTAAAACTAAGGCAACAGAAAATGCCTTTACCAGCTTACTAGTGCAGCTACCTGGGTGTAGAAGTGCAAGTCCTGGTGTGTGTGTGTGTGTTGAGGGGACAGGGCAGCTGTCATGGGAAGATGGATCAGAGCAGACGTGCTCAGACATGGGCGTGCATCGCTCAGTCATCGAAGCAGCACCAAGACGTGGCTTCCTCATGTATCAAGATACACCTTTCTTTCATTCCCTTTCCCCACCCCTTATTTGTTTTCTTAGGGTTTTTTAACTTCAGTATTTCTCACAGGGCAAGGGAGCTTCCACACTGTCCCCTGTCGGGAACTCCTAAATAATGCACCCATCGAGTCAGATTTTAGTGCACAAGTAATGAAATTCATAACCTGAGTTTTCTACAGGCACATTAACTGTGACACAGATTCATGACTGGCGTATCATCATTAAAAGGCAGTGAAATTGCATTGGGGATTGATGTGATCATATGCATGTAAAGATCAAGATACAAAAAGGTGTGATTTATGTAATATAACCATAAGCTGTAATCCAAAACCCTTCTCACATGTGGTGTGACAGTTCCTGTTTCCAGAGCTGTGATGGGTTTTAAATTTACTGGGTAAATGTGTGCGTTTATATGTTTTTATTTAACTCTTTTAAGCATAACCTAATGCATAATGGTTCAGCATTACTGAAATTCTTTATTTTTGGAGCCTGGGTATTATATGTCAGCACTTTAGTGTGTTATCCTTCAGGGAATATAGAAACACTGCTGTGTCTGATACAGCTTTAGCAAAGGCAAATGTAGGAAATAGAAAAAGCATACATAAGGCAGAAAGATAAATGTTAATCAGGTTTTATCATTAAAAAGGCTGTTGGAATCATAGAAAGAAGGTATCGATGAACAGAAACTGTCCTTAGTTTTCAGGATGTATTAATTCTCCCGTTCCTACCCTTTATAGTGATTTGCACCCGAAAAGAAAGAGGACAGAGCTGGGCCAATTTGGTGATGTGGATTGACCAGCAGCTGTCCCTTTGGTGGCCTTTGGAGGCAAAGAGACTTCAGGTACAGCTGCAGTGGGAGCTGTGCCGGGGTAGCACAGGAGCACAGCGCAGTTCCTAATGGAGTCATCTCCTGGCTTCTGGGAGCTCTTGGCAGCTGCTCTGAAGCTGGCCTAAATCATGTCTTTGTCTTCCACAAAGAGTTCAAAGCTCTTGAGAAAAGTAGCTGCTGAGGCCTCCTGTTTGGCAAATTTGTCGATCAGCTCGTAGAGCTATAAGTAAATGGGGAGTTATTACAAAGGCTTATTGTGCTTTGTGGTTGTGTAGGAGTTAACAGAGTTTTCTAAGGAGCTCTTTTATCTCCCAAGTGCAGCAGCGATCAGGATTTACTTCTGAAGTGCACTGGTTGTTTGGAGTACTCAGAGCTCACGTGTTGGTCCTGGATGTTTTTTCCAGTGCAAGAGACCAGACTTGCACTTTGCCGTGGGATCCAGCAAATAAATCAGGGCATTGGCTTTAGGGTTTGTAAAAGGAGGGGAGGAATCCAACCCACCCCCCCTAAACCTCATGGCACTGGTAGCATTGAACCTTAACAAAAAGGTACCTTTTCAGGCTACATTTCCTGTCCTTCTTTGAGTCTGTGTTACTCCAGACACCAGAATTGATGGTGTTTGAGGTTAGGTTTTAATCCATTGGGATTCCCAACATCCCAGCCCTGATCCAGCAAAGCACATAACTGCTTCAGTGCAAGTCTGCTCACACAGTTAAAGTCAAGTTCATCCATAACATATCTGCTGGATGAAGGTCAGAGTTCTCTCAGCTGCAAAGTCAAACCTTTAGTGGGAAAATTAGAGCTGTTCATCCCATGCAGTATGTGCTTAATGGTCTCATGAAGGAACAGCAATATTCACTGCATCTACCCCTTAGTTTCTGTTATATGTATTATGTTATTTCTGTAGTGCCCTGCCTTTGCTGGTTTCCTACCCCACCATTTTCCAATGCCACTTCATTTTCTCTCCGAAAGGGCACCCAGAGGAAAATGAATCCAAGTGTGTGTCATTTGTTCTCAAACAGATAGTGTAGGTAAGACTGGATTGACACCTCTTCCTCCTGAAGCATTCACCATTTGTCTGCTCTTTTTGATCCTTTGTGGTTCATAGGTGTGTAGGAAGCAACCACAGAAGACGTAGAGATGGGCCTGGAGAACCAATAGGGGAAAAGAGCTGGCATGGAGGTGTCTCCAGGCATCTGCAGATTTTGCTGTGTACAAAGATACAGATAGATGCTCCTCTTTCTGGAGCAGGACTGTACTAATGAGAATCAGCAGATCTTTGGCCATCCAAAATCCCCAGCTATCCTCATATGTGCCAAACCCACCAGCTTCACCCTCAGGGTTTAGGGCTTTGTTTTAAATATAAGGTTTTGAACATGAGTGAATGTTAAGATTGGTTTTATTTGTCCAATAACATTTAGTCTTTGGGGCGTTCAATATTGACATGGAGTCTTTGGGGAGAGGGATTGATTTTACTTAGCTTTGTTGTGGAACCTTATGCATCTGGTTACACTTAAGACATTAGCTTTAGCTAACAAGAAGTCTCTTGATAAAATTCACAAGTACTGGCAATACTGCAGACATAGACTTATCTCCTGGGCACGTTTTGTAAAATTGAGCTATTTTCGTTAAAAGAACAAAGAATAGCATGGTGATGGAGCAGCTGTCATATTTTATTACAAAACACAAATATGTGGGAAATCAGTTACAGCACAAATGCTGCACAATGCATATTTCCAGTAATCCCTCACGACCAAGGGAAGGTAGAAGGCTGATCTGAGTGCAGGAGCAGATGGCAAGCAACTTTAGATAGCTTCACTGCCATTTTTACTCTTTCAAGTGTTTGTGCTTCTCCTTTGATCTTCAGATCTGGAGTTTAATATGTTTCATCTTCTCTCATTTACTGTTTTCAGATTTAACTTTCTCTTTAAATAACTTCTGCTTGGTGGAATTTGTATTAGTTTTGTATGGGTTTTGTTATTGCCCATACTGAGAAATTTAAGAAGAAAGACAGTTGCTGTCTTTTTTTAGTGGTATTCATATCCCATAAAATAATGGTTGCATCACTGCAGAGGACTTTGCCATTTACCATGCACAGCTGTAATAATCCAATGAAAAGATACCACCTCACAAAGTTACTGACACTTACAGTGCATACAAAGTGAAGTAGATTTTCTGGGAAAGTAGATGCTAGGGGAGTGTGATGGCACATCCACAACAAGCACCTGTGGAAGTTTGGTTTCATCATTACCCATTACATTCTTACAGTTAAGTAATTAATCTTGCATTAGTATTCTCTGTGCATATAACATTTTTTTTCTCAATTTATGTTTAAAATAAAAGCATTTTACAGTGCTTTGAACTAGAGCAGCCAAGGCAGATGGGGTGATATGAATAACAACGTGATCTGTGTCTCTGCTTTTTCTGTAGCTGTCAGAAATGATAGGAACAAAAAGAAGAAGGAACCTTCAAAGCAGGAGTCCACAGAAAACTATGAAATGACAGCAGAGTTGGATGATCTCACTGAGAAGATACGAAAAGCTCACCAGGAAACCTTCCCCTCACTCTGCCAGCTGGGGAAATACACTACAGTAAGTATGGCTTGTGCCACATACACTCTGGATGATGCGGGATTTGCATTAGAGGCTTCAAGTGTTTTAAATAGAAACAAATGCAGAAGTAGATGCAGTCCTTGCATCTCCTTAGCCATGAGAAAACACAGGTATGTATGCAAACACTTGCTGAGGAAGAGAAATTGCACTTAACTAAGCATTACATAGCTGTATTGTAAGAGACTGTCTGAAGGATTAATCCAGCCAAGAGACAAGCTTGAAGTCCATGAGTCAGTTACATGCCATCATTCATTAGAAATTTGTTGGCTTCTAAAGGCATGACCTCTGCTTGTGCGTCAGTGGATTACAGCTTTGCAGGTGTAGGGAGTTCTTAAATGCTGGTGGATTAGTGGTGACAGTCCCAGAGCTACCAAGGTCAAGGAAAATACTAAATGTGTAAATAAACCAGTTTCCAAAATACCACAGAGCAGGAAAAACTTCTGCTGCTTTTAGAAATGAAAAATCAGTCCCTTCCCTCAAGAAGTTCAGTACTGTGGGAATTTCTTCAGAGGATGAGCCAGGGAAATAATTTTTTTCTACACATATATATGTTGCTAAATACATGGAAGGTCAGTGATAATAACTGATTTCAGAGAGGAAATTCAGTGTCAACTTTGCAAATGCCGTTATGAAAGAGATACTAAAAAATAACTGTTAGGTAATGCTCAGTGTCTCCTCAGTAGAGGAATGACTTTGCTGGGTCTGGCCTTGCTGTTGGTTGTAGCAGCATTGACTGTTTCAGAGGGATGTACAGAAGGTCCTGAAGTAGTTGAGCCTGCACTCTGGCTGCCAAGATCAGGAGTACAGGAGTGTTATGGCTGTGGCAAGGAGACATCTGCCTCCAGTCCTAGCTGGAGATCTGGGACTAGCCCCAGAAAACAGGTGAAATGCCTCTATCACTGGATTACTCTGTTTTGAGCAAGTGCTCTGCTACTGAAACAAGCATTAGATTTCTCAAAGAGTGACCTAGGCAGTTCCCTGTGTGGCACTGATACTCAGCACATTTAATTTCAAGACCCACATAAAATGGTTAGCAGTGGGGAAGGCACCTGTCCTCTGCGTGCTTCTCTGGTGCTAGCCCTGCTCCTGTGAGATGTAGTCAGAACATCCGTGTAGGTATGCTGGTAAATATTGCACAGGGAGGCCCTGAGGGACTAGCAGAGCGTGCAAGGCTGAAAGCTTGAAAGCAGCCAGGTGATGGCATAACCGTAGGCAAAGCTGGAGATGATGGGTCCATAGTGTGTCTTCCAAAGGAAATCCCTGGGTTAATGCCCTCTACCCCTCCTCTCAGCACGTGTGGTTACATCCTCATCCTGGAGAGAATAAAATCTTCCAAACAGGCTCTCACACTCCTGCAAATTCAAAACCATTTCTGGACAAGTGTGAAAAACTTCTCCCCAGCTCAAAGACTGAGTTTATGCTTTGTAGAAGAGGTGGTTGTATGCCTGCAGCTGGGACTCATAGCCAGGCTGGTATTCGTGCCAGAGTTTATGGCTCACAGGCTGCCTTGCAAATGGCTTGGCTATCCCAGAACAATCTGTCAATATAACTCCCAACATGGGCATGTTGGTGTGTACTTCTGTGTTACCTCTGAGTTAGAAGAGTGCATTGCAGCTGGTGTGGTGGTACTTCATACTGGTAATTGCCAAAGATCTTAGAGGGTTGAAAGATAAGCCTGGGCACATATACACTTGCATTACGTATTGGATGCTTAAGCATCATTAATATTTTAGCTCTTGAAATGATACAAGTGGATGAAATTGGAGAGGGTCTTGTTGCGTATCACACCCAGCACTGATATCTTCCTCCTTGGGTTCCTGCTGACCCCCATGGTGAGTTTATGTCCCTGTTGGAATTTCAGAACCCTCACTGATTGCACCTTCAGCTAAGTAATGAACAGATGAATCTGGTCCATCAGTGGGTCCTGAGTAACCATGACCTGACCACACTCTCTCTGGGCCTGGATACTGCTCATTTGTATCTCAGGCCAGATCAGAGAGCCTGGGGAAAAAGATTTCTTGGGTTTATTGCTGGTCTGTTGGAAGTCCATGGCAGTTAGCAGTGTGTGGCTGAAGTCCCTGCTGCTTTGTCATGGTTTGATACTATGCAACTTGCAATAACCAACATTGCCCTGAAAGAGTATTTTTGGCTTATTTACCTTGAGTCTTTTGACAACAATACAGCTTCCTTCAACAGCTGTGTCAAAACTAATAACGGCAGTGCTAAATGCTGTCTTCCTACTGCATTCTCATGGTCTTTGTGTGAAACACAGAGTATTTAAATCTCTCATCAACTGAAGTCTGGCAACCAATCCAGCTTTTTAGGTAGGAATTCAGTGTTAAAAACTCATTTTTATGAACACTGTCTCTACCTAGCTGCGAAAGGGACAAAGGACTGCTTAGGCTGGAGTAAGGGTCATCTTCATCTCCTATCAGCCCAGGAGCCTGGGGAGAAGCCTTTGTGTGGTGGCAGAGGATGCAGGAAGTAGAAGGTGTATGTGCTGGTCAGAGAAGCACAGCTTTGGTGCTTGCACACCACCACCAGCTGCTGATCAAATGGCAGGGCTCAGGCCATAACCTGTCCTTTTGATACGCTTGAAATAGAGACCAGAAGTCAGAAAAAAGGAGCACACATCCCTTTTTCTAATTGCTGAGTCCCAGGGGAGCAAAAGGCCTACACCATTTCTTGATCAGTAGCAAGCTAGTACGGGTCGAAGGTTGCCACCAGTCCTGCTGTTATGCCCCATTCTGCAGGCTAGCAGTCACGAAGCATGGCACGCTCACACTACAGAGCATACAGATTGCTTTTGTAACCTTAGAGTTTTTTATTCAATTCTTTAAGCAAGAGGTGACAAGTGAGCGTATTGAATTGATGTGGATTCGCTTAAATTTCATGAGCTTTGCTCTTGCGTACAGATAGAGGTGGTAGGCAGAAGAAACTGTTCTGCAAGCACAGCCCCTGTGTGCCTTCAGTTACGTGATCAGCCAGACTGATTTAAAACACAATTTTGTTTGTTGCTAAAAAGAGAGAAGAATTTTAAGTATTAGTGCAATAAAGAAGATCTTACAGAGATACAGTCATTAAAAGACATGCTCAGACATTCGGCTTGTGTACCTGGCTCCTCTCACCCTCGAGCACTGCAGCCTGCATTTCCCAGAGGTAAATGTTACATGGTGATTTTTCCTCCCCCATTGTACTTTTTTACCTGTTCAAAAACAGGTCTGGAGAAGTATTTTGAATTATGATTTTTTTCTATCCATCTGCTCTTTAAAAAGAAAGAGTGTCCCTATCTGTAACAATTACCATACTTTGCATAGTTAATAAAAGTCTAGTTAAAATAATGGGAGAATAGCACTCATATTAAATTCCCTGGATCATTTGATTTAACAGTTGCATTTGCTGGGTAGTGGCAAGTATAGTTCTAATGATGATGAGAATCAGCAAGCTGTTTAAATGTTACGGATTTCAAAAGTCCATCATAAATAGATCTCTTTTATTACTGTCATCCAGGTAAGAGAGAGTGCTTTAGTAATTTCTCTGGAGATGTCATACTTTATAGTATAATTGAGTGTAACCGTACTGCTTTTCCCTTGAGACTGGCATTATTTGTAGGTCTGCAGCTGTGTTACATCCAGCCTCATGAGAAAGGGAGGATTAAACAGAAGATAAGTTTGACTCTCTAGACCCTTGCTGTGGGTTCTCTTGGGTTGCTCTTGGCTGGCTGGAAGCAGAGATGTTTTGCATCTTAGCAGCATTTTGATATTGCTGGGCTTAGGAGTTATGTGGTCATTGTTCTCTGCTTATATTCCTCTGCATATATATATCAGGATATATTCATATACACACACACAGAGATATATATCTCCTGATGCTGGGACTGAGCAGAGATGTGTGCTGTGGTCCTTGGTGATCTTGCTGGAGCTGGAGTGCATAGCTTTTGCTAAAGAGGCATAGCAAGTGTTACTGATTAGGGCAGAGCTCCCCTGTGAGCCTTGTTTCCTTTGTGAAGTGGATTTTAAAGACGGTAGGGATTCTGCTACTGTGTATGTTCTTGTGAGTACCTCATCCCATATTGTTAATGTGGAGATAGAGCAGCCTGCAATGAAAAAAGCAAAAATGATGGAAAAATGGGATCAATTTATGTGGCAAAAATGGCTGTTTAATTGGATTTCATAGCAAGGTTGGGCTTTTCAACTAATAAAGATGCCACTGGGGTGTATTACAGTATTGTTCCACCATATGTGCACTGGTGCATAGGCCTGAAAAACATGCAAGACTGCTCCTGGTAAAGACAGTCAAAAAACTGCTTCAGTAAAATATTCAGGAAAAGTCATAGCATCTGCATCTTTTTCACAGCATGGTTAGAGGCAGTCTCCAGGCAAATTTCATCCAAGTTTCTGTTTCTAACGTGCATTTTATTAACCCCGTGCTTTGGTTTTCAACCTATTTTACTGCATTTATTTTATCTTGGTTTTACTGCATGCTGAATGTTTTACTACATTTGCCAAGGTGAGTAGCTCTGGAGAGGATGCCTTCAGCACCAGAGCATGGGGAAAACACAGCATCCAGTCTCTTTCCTCAATGACCAGAGCCACAAAAAGAGCCCCAAGCGCTTGCCAGGTCTTGCCCAGGAGCCGGCAGTGCTGCTGACTGAGCAGCTGACTCTTAGGGCACCAAGAGTGACAACTCCTGGTTGCTCCCGTGGGATAAAACACTCCCACAGGAGCGCAAGTGACCGGGAGCATGCGCAGCAGTCAGGGCGTGTTGTGGTAGTATCCACAGGCAGGGCAAGCAGGAAGGCCCAGAGGCCCAGCAGCTGAAGAGGTAGGCTCAGGCAGTGGTCACTGAGAAGGTGCTCAAGGATGTCATCTTCTCGGCAGAAGGCAAAGAAAACAAAGTCCTCTTTTGTGGCCAGGAAGGACGTGGAGACCCAGACAGGGATCCCTCAAAAACATGCGTTCATCAAGGTGCCTTGCTGTAGTGAGTGCCAGAGCCTGTCGGTGATGTTGGATGGTAGCTGTGCAAGATGTGACCAGGTTGATGATTTGTTCTGTGTGGTGGCAGAGCCATGGGAAGAATTGGAAGGGCTAAGGAGCATGAGGGAATCTGAGGAGGAGATTGACTGGTGGAGCTGTACTGTACCATCCCCAAACAGGAGAAATTAAGGATCCACTACCCTTAATTTACCAGGCAAATGGAGGGGACCTGGGAGACAGGGGTGGTTGGAAACAGATTAGTCCTCGGAGCAGACGGCATATTACCCTCCAGCTTATGTCACCTTCCCAAGGTGACAACAGATTCAAGGCCCTGGTACTTGAAGATCGATAAAATGAGGAGGATGGTGAAGCAGGTAAGGGGTCATCCAGATCAGAAGAGTCACTGTGGGTGAGTCAGCGCCTCATATCAGGACCAGCTCTACTAGGTAAAAAAGAAGAATGGTTGTGATTGGTGACTCTACCTTAAGGGGAACAGAGGACCCAGTATGTGGACCTGACCAGACTCACAAGGTGTGCTGCCTCCCTGGGGCCAGGGTAAGGGACTTCACCAGAAAACCATGCTCTCTGGAAATGAGCCAGGGTAGCATGACACTGTTGGAGGCCAGATCCACAGGGCAACTTACATGTATCTGTGCTATTGCCCACAGCATGGGCAGCAAACAGGAGGAGCTGGAAGTCATTGTGCAGCAGGGAAATCGTGACATGGTTGCCATCACAGAAATATAGTGGAATGACTTGCATAATTGGGGTGCTGCAATGAATGGCTACAGGCTCTTCAGAAGGATAGGTGAGGAAAGAGTGGTGAGGGTGCACTGTATGTCAGGGAGTGCATCGACTCCCTTGAACTCAGTGTTGTGACTGAGAAGGTTGAATGTTTGTGGGTGAAGACTGGGGGAAGGCCAACCAAGCAGATATCCTGGTAGGTGTCTGTTATAGACCACCCAACCAGGATGAAGCTACTGAAGAGGTGTTCTTCAGACAACTGAGAGGAGTTTAACAGTCATGAGCCCTTGTTCTCATGGGGAACTTCAACCTACCAGATGTCTGCTGGAAGTACAATATAGCAGGGCCAGTGTTGTTTAATATATTTATTGAATGATGAGATCTTAGACTGGATATTAGGAAAAATTTCTTTACCAAATGGGTGATCAGGTATCAGAGCAGGCTGCCCAGGGCAGTGGTGGAATCACCATTGCTGGAAGTGTTCAAAAACCATGTAGATGAGGCCCTCAGTGACATGGTTTAGTGGTGGCCTTGGCAGTGTTGGGGGCACTGTTGGACTGGATGATCTTCAAGGTCTTTTCCAACCCAGCTGATTCTATGATTCTGTGCATTGATATTGAGTCAGGTTTGCTTTTACATATTCAGAAATGCTGCTAAAAATATAGCCGTTTTCTGTGATGCTTGTGACTAGGTTCAGTAACAGATAAAATATTAAAACCCTCTCCATTTGTAGCATCTCCATGATAATGTGTAAACCACATTAGCTTCAGTGCTGAGGAATTTGGCACCTGGCGTAATAAACCACCTGGTTATTTTGTATTTTATTAACTGCCCCTTCTCTTCAGTTTGCATAATACTGAGTAAGATTTACATTTGTTAAGACGGCCGCACATTACTCTTGGTGGAAGACGTGTCAAACTTCCCGTTGCCAGTACTGCAGCATGATAAAGTAACCTCATATGATACTGATGAAGATTTCGTTCACACTTACTGGTTTCATGCAACGTCTTTTTTTTCCAGATGGATACCCTAGTGTAAAATGATTTCCTGCTTTAGGCTCTGCTTTGTGTAGCTCTCTGCTATGCCATCTTTCTATGAACTGGATAAACTGCCTATTAAATTTAATTACAGCCTGAATGACTGCACATCTTGATCTTATTTTTCCTCCAATGTATTGTATTTCACCAAGGTCCTTGAGGATGAGATAAAATAAATCTGAAGGATGCATACTCCAGTAGCCAAAAGAAATGTTTCAAAGGGCATTACAATGACTGTTAACCCGTTAGTTTGGGACCATTTTGAAGGCAGTTCTTTAGGTTCAGGATTATAAAGACATTTTCTGCCATCTTTTCTTCTATCATTAAAAAAAAAAAAAAGAAAAGGAAGTTTCCAGAATAAAAATTCAAATAGAAATGATGAATTTAATTTCTCAATCCCTTGAAAAGAGGGGGAGCGGGGAAGAGCATGTGTGCACCTTCAAACTGTGCAGCATGGTTTAGCATCTATTTTTGCAGTAAAAGCCTAATGTAATTATTGCTGGCTCAAATTGCAGCCCTGCTGCAAGTGAGGGTGAATGTCAGGCTGGCAGTGCCCTTGGGACCTGTCAGGACTTTCCTCTTCATGACTGATGGTGGTGGTGGTGCTGTGAAGGCAGCCCAGGGACGGGGTGACAGCATCACAGTCAAGCTGAGCTCACCCCACCACCTTGCCATGAACCGAAGGAAGCTGATGGCTTCAAAGGTTTCTGAGGAGGGGGACATCCTCACCATCAGTGGTGATGGTGGCAGAGTCACTAGAGAAGTGTCCTCCAAGAAAGTGCGATCTATGTAAATGGAATGGGTTTTGATGGCTGTTAGACTTTAGGTTGATTCCTCTCATTTAACTTTAATTTTGAAGTTTATTTAACATTTTAACTTCAACCAACTAAGACTAGGCAGCTAATCACAGTTGCAGAGGAAGCCACCATCTGAGGGGATTTTCCCTTCCCTGACTTAAGTACCTATCCGGAGTACTTAAGGTGGGCCTTTCTGTGGAGATGCCTCCCTCTTGATTAGTCAACAAGCTGAGGTGAGAAGTGGAAGAGAGAAGCTCTGCCTCTGCTTTTCTGTCATTGAAGCTCAGCACCTTTTGCAAATTCATTGCCAGCATATTTTGACAGGTAAAATTCCTCTTCCAATGAAGAGGAGATTGTCCGAATGCTGAAGGCAGCTAGAGCACACACTAAACTTGACGGCTCATGAAATAGTGGGGGAGGCCATCACACTGACTGCATCCTGAACAGCATTGGATCAAACGTTGGCAAAACAGGAACGTAGTGCATGGTAGGGCAAGGTATTTCAGAGCTCTCTTGTTATCTGTTGCTTGTCAGCCCATTGGAATCATGGGTGGATTGAAAATGACTCACCAGGTCTCCCCTTGACACCATCTTTTCTTGGGCGAGCATGAAATAGAACACAGCAACTTTTGAGTAAGCCAGGTCTTGGCTGACATGTTCAACACTTTCAGGTGGTTATTCTGAATGTATGAAAACATGAGCTTAATTGCAGAATTAACACAAATTTGCTACACATCCTAGCAAATTACGGACTTTTTGATTAAGATATGTGACTATACGGAAACAAAAGATGCAGCTGGGATGTCCTTGGAACACTTCAAACAGTAGAGTGTAAATTGGATGCGTCATCAAATGAGCATATAGCATTCATCAGTGCACATGGTGTTTTTCTTAATGTCGTGTAAAGAAGTGCTCTTTAACTCATGGGAGACTGTAGCTTGAGAAAGCTGTAGAACTCTTGCAGAGCCACAGAGCAGATAAATTAAGTAGAACTAATTTGCTAGGACCTTAAGTATGTGAAACTGTGTTCCAAATATTGTGCTGCTTTTTCCAGATGAGGACCTGATATTCTTGTTCCACTGTGCATTTCTATTTTCTGGGGTACAACTGTAAATTGTTTCTCTCAATGAACTTATTATATAATGGCAGGGAAGAGTAATGATACTGGCATTTGGAAATGTTTAAGTTCATTTGTATTCCTTGTACAGATGGCCTCTGCAATCATAAGTAACAGAGAAATATTCAAGGAATTTTCAGGCGATTAATTCAAGTTTAAGACCAGCATCATCCCAGCAGCAAGTGGCAGAAAATGCCTGGAATGTTAATAGAAAGTACTTCTGGAAGCAATACTCAGTTGTTGTTTCTTTCCCTTGAAAACCCTTCACTGAAAGAGACGTTGTTGATTTATGGTGCCTTCTGTCTGTCTTTCCAGAACTCCAGCGCAGATCATCGAGTTCGACTGGACCTTGGGCTCTGGGACAAATTCAGTGAACTTGCAACAAAGTGCATTATTAAAATAGTGGAATTTGCAAAGCGGTTGCCAGGCTTCACAAGTTTGACCATTGCAGACCAGATAACTCTACTTAAAGCTGCCTGCCTGGATATACTGGTATGTGTTTTTAACATTGTTATACTACTAATGTATTCTGTAGCCTTCTTTTTACTGTAATTGGCGAAGAGGTCAAATACTGCCCCGGCCTTATGATTGCAAAATTGAGTTTATTGGATAGTGTGGTATGGTCACAAGTGGACTCTAGTACCTCTACAGATGTGTGTTATATGGGATGAGCATACCTTTCAAATTAAGTATGAACCAAAACAGTAAGTGTGAACTAAATCTATGGTCTGTAGATTTCAGTACAGTTGCAAGAAGAGCGCATTTTGGTATTGTGGCACTAAAGTGAAATCTGTGCAACTTTGGAAAAACTCCCTTATTGTGTTGACAGTGTTAACTGAAGAGACATCTGATCCTTTTTCTTTCCTCCTCCTTCTCCCTTCAAAACGTAATGCTCTATATAAAGGGTACCTGGAAAGACAGTACGCTATATAACATTTTAGGAATGTTATATGTGCTCATGAGTTAATTCAAGGAACAAGGTACAGATCTTGAGAGTGAGGTGTTGGGAGGTTGTAGAGGGGAAACTGGTGTGCTGGGGCCTGGCAGACACAAATCCCCTGCTTTCACCAGTGCTGCAGGCACCTGTGGAGAGTGGATGCTGTAATGGACTTTGTGCAGATTTTGGCTAAATGTAGTTCAAAGTAGGCAAGCATACAACCTGCAGCAGGGAATGATGCAGGTGGGCTCAGAGCTTTTATCCACTATGTCAAGGCAAGGTGTCTTCCCTCCCTTTGCCTGCAGTTGTTTCTGTCATGCTGACCTTCAGAGAAGCCCTCTGGGATCTCAGCTTTTCTATGGAGGTCTTCAGGCTTTTAGTGGCAAATATGTTTCATGTTATTGGTCATAGCAATAACTTTCAGCAAAACAGTATTTTCAACATGTTCAAAACGTGTTTAAAAATGCTTTCTTCTGAGCACAAACATCCAGGCCTTCATTGAGACAAGCATGGCCAAGAAGCCCGTTGTAGAGTGGCTACTATACATTTTTTGGCATGACACAGGAGTTTTAACTAGGGAATTTGAAGTTGAAGTAAATTAATCTTTGAATATCTAAAAATGCATTAGTGCATTGCTTCAAACAGGATCATGTTGAGAAGGATGCTAACTCCTGTGACCTTTTCCTCTTGGTTTGGTCAAAAGCTATTTTGAAGAATTACATCTAGAGGACATTGATGAAAGAGGAAGAGGGGTGGGAGAGGGGAAGGGATATCATTCCTTGGCCTATAAAAAAAAGGAAAGATTGAGGTTTCCCTGCCGTGCTCAAGAGTCACCTCTCATTGTCCCCTTCATCCAGGCTGTCATTCAGACTTGCCCATCTCATTATTAACTGTGTGTGGTCCTTCCATGGGGCAAGGCCATCCATTACCAGTTGCATGCCTGTCGTCGGCAGCTCTGTCCTGATAAGACATGGTTACGTTCCCCTTACACTGAAAGGCATACAGTAATCGATAAGCTGTGGTGCTTCCTCAAGCATCTTCTGCCAGAGGTACAGGACAGGAATACTTTGTGCTTTGCTGTTGTAACCAGTAACAAATGGTTAATACAGAAACTACCCAGAAATGGTGGGGAGGAGTCAGGATATAGCAACAATCTGCAGGTCCAAACTAAAACTTTAGCCCTTAAGCTGCTGCCCCCTATTTATTGCTGCCATGCCCTGGCTCTGTAGCTGCTGGAAAATCCCATACCCTAATTCTGTAATTGCTCAGGATCCCGCAAGCTCCTGGCTCTTTGCTGCGGTGGGTAGTGGGAGCTTACCCTTGGAGCATGCACAGCCCCTGTTGCACAGGGTCCTCCTGACAGTGCCACTTGCTTTTCTCATCACCAGCAATGGCTGGACAATATCAGGTATTTGGGGACGCCCTTTCTGAAAGCAGTTTTACCTGAAGCACTCAGATAAAGGCATTTCACAGCCTTTGGTCAAAGTGACGAAATAAAAGCATAGTTGCCAGATTAGAAAAAGAATAATGAAGCAGGGGGTAAACTGTGACTTTATTCCAATTAATTAATGGATAGAAAAACTTGAGTCTTTAATACAATTCAATGCTTTTGCTTTGTGGCCATGTGGCAACCTTCAAGTTCTAGTTATAGACTTTATTGAGACATCTCATTCCCAATCATGTGCTCATTCTCTTTTTCATATTTCATGAAGCCAGAGAACATGACACATCTGAGCAAGCAGGGCATAGTGAGTGCCATAGCTACCCATAGCAGGGATGAGCTGAGGCTCTTCCACAGCCAGGAGCAGATAATATGTGGTTGCCACAGAGAGCCCTAACTTTCATGTGCAACATTTACACAAAGCTTTATGTGACTATTTTATGTGCTGCTTAAAAAGACAAAGGGATAATTACCAGGGGCACAGTAATGCTTGGTGCACGCACTGTCTCTGATATGCCCATATCTGTTAAACCCACATCACCTGCACATCATCAGAATTGCAGTGCAGCGCCATATCTGTATTTAACCTAAACTTCAGTACTTGGGGCAGTGTCTCAATAGTGCGTATTTCCTCCCCAGCAAGCTATATCTCCTAATTATGAGAGGCTTGGATGTTTTACCTTGTCGTGCACTGAGACACAGAGTGAGTACTGTTCCCCCTCATGCTGTTTGAGTACCTGATGCTGGTGCCTACCTGTGCTGTGCCGTGTGAGTGTGGTAGAGCATGGGTGTGAGCCTCACCAGTGTGTACTCATGATCCCACTGCTGTGCAATCCCCTGGATGTGTCCTCATGGCCACAGCACACAGGAGGATCAACATGGGGCTCCCATCCCAGCCAGGAATAGTGTTGGGCTTCCCACACCAGCAGGAGCCCCAGCTTCACTGCCTGCCCTCAGCACAGTCCATAGAGAGTCTTAAGCATTTATAAACCCTGCCAAGGGGTCTGCTTGTGTTAGTTCCTGTGGCTGTGGATGCTTATCCCCCTCTCTTAAACAGGCTGACAAAGGAAATGTGGTGCCAGGAGCTCAGTAAACTCTACTGGGTGTGTGCCAAAGAATTGTTTTATATATAAACAAGCAAAATCTCTGGAAGTGAAATAACATCAGGCCTCACAGGGCAGCTGAAGGCGCCGACTGAGGATGGTGGAATTTATATCTGCTCTGGTGCCACAAGTTTCAGGGGTAAATATTACTAAATTCAGTGAGCAAGCCTCGCAAAAGTGAGTGCTTCTGACTGCTGTGCACTGGCCTGGCAGTAGTTGAGCATGATCAGCCCCACCAGGCTCTAGCTAAATGAATGTGGAAAGAGTCCAAAGTCCAGCCTGTCCTAAATCCGATGGATAAAAGCCTGAGAAGTTCCTGAAAGCTAATCCTTAATAGCGTCATTTTTACTTTCTGTTGTAAAACCCTGCACGTTAATGCTGCGAAGACGTTTGTGTGTGCGGAGCAGCTCATGCTGATGGGGTACGGCAGCACGTATGGGGAGGCTTGTTCATTGTTTCAGTCACCTGCTTGGGTTTCTCCTCTGGGGGAAACTGTCCCAGGCAGCTAAGGCAGCTAATGTCTAACAGGGCTCTAAATATCAAAGCCCAGCTTGCCTTAAGTAATCCGTTTAAAATGAGTAACAATTGTATGGTAGCAACTTTGTGGATGCTTTTGGTTTTGCACAACCCGTAGGGTTTTTGTGTTGCACTTTGTAACTGGCTCATAGGAACTCCAGATGCTTCGAGATATAAATATTCCTTAAAACAAAGGGTCCTTTAATCATGGGCAAGTACCTTATTTACGGCTGTAAGTGGCATTTAAGAGCAGAGTGACAACTAAAATACTTGGCTTGGTTACAAAATCTAAACAACACTGAGGACATTAGGAGTTCAGTTTAAAACGCAGAAAGATACCGTGATTTCTTATTTCGAAGTGCTGACGTTTCCCACATGTTCCTCAGTGAATATGAGCCTGAAATGAGCTTCACTTTGACACTGGAAGCTTGCCCAAGAGGGGTTTAGCAGCAGCTCGGCAATATCCATGGTGTTACACAGATCTTGGTGAAGGACAATTCCTAAAAAAAACAAACCCAACTTTTCCAATTGTCTGTCTCGGAGTTTAATACCAGCATGTTGTGGGATAATGTCGAAGGGAATGCAGGAGGAACCTGAGACCCCATTGCTGCAGTCAGCCTAAGTGCATTGCAGAAAGCACATAGTTGAGCTTCAGCTGTGCCGGTGCCCAGCAGAACCACTGCAGGCTCCTCTGCTTGAAGGCTGGTGCAGCAGTTGGGTGTGGAAGCCTTTCTGTGCATGCCCACAGGGGCTGTGGGCTGAGTAACCAAACCCATTCCCAGTGAGGATCCGGCCAAGAGCACTTGCTCTCTGTTAGCCATGGGGGGTGGTGATCTGGGAGGTCTGAGCACCCCTAGCATGAACTCCCAGAGTGGGCCTTACAGCATAGGGCTGTGAGCATGGAAAGGGAGCAGTGTCCTGTTGTGTGTCAGGAGAAGCATGTCTGGCCTCCAGGCTGGTTAGGGTGACTGCTTCAGGGCTCCCCAGTCCTCCTGGGCTGGGAGTCTCTGGTATCCAGACTTGCTCTCAGAGGGAGGATGTGGAGAACTGTATCTGCCAAACACTACGGTGTTGCCCAATTTATCTCCCAGTTCTGCTTCGCTGATTTGTTGAGGTGCGGGTCCCTGAGGGTGGAACTCTCATTGCCAAGGCTTATCAATTAGAATAGCACCAGAGTAACAGGGGCTGCCTTTCTTCCCAGCTGAGGTAAGGAAAAATCAGTACCACTTAAGGAGTACAGAGCCTCCTTCCTCCAAAAGTTGGATAACTGATGAGCACAAGCCACAGGCTTATTGGAAGGCAGCTATGTTATGTGCAGACTTCAGATGAGAAGAGCTGTGCTCCAGTTTGTCTTGCATGCCATTACAGAAGTAGACAAGCAGCCCTTGGGTTTCTCAGTAAATACGCAGTTTTAAAACCTTGTTTTTCTTGAAAACAACAAACTCTGCATGTTTCTTCTCATTTCTGTGCAATCCTTTTAGTGATTTAAAAGGATAACCAACAGCAAACTTTAGGGGAGAGAACCTGCCGTTCTCTCCCCTAAAGTGGCAGCACAGAATATGGTAAGCCTGATGTCTGTTATTGATAGGTTGCCATCCTTTATAACCTTAATTTCTACTTATCCTGAAATACTCTTACATAAAACCTTTGGAGATACCAGCAGCCTTTTAAAATCATTTATATTTGTGGGGAATCTGTGGTCAGTGAAGAATTTAAGTGCTGTGTGTTTGTATTTGTGCTTCTCTTGGTCATTGACTCAAGTAATTTCAAGAGCTTATTCCAATTGATGGGTAAGGGAAGGATATGAAACATGCCTGTCCAACCACGCAGATCCTCAGCGCTCCAGTGTATGCCCGCAATGTGAGATAAGATTATTGCCGAGATGGAAAATATCTGAAGAGCCTTCTGCAGAAATGCACCCTATTAAGTGTCTTACCAAGGAATTTAAGAAGAGAAATAGCAGCTTCCCTGTAGGTCTCATATGTGCCATGTCCTCACCATTCTCCCCTCTGCTTATTTGGGGCAGTGATGAAAGTGGGAGAACCAACCCCAGACTGGTCAGCCTCCAAGCACTGGGGCCTCTGTCATGGAGCCTCAGCAGCCATAGGAATAATGAAGATGCTCTCTGTGCTCCCTTACATTAATGTAAATCTTTGTTGTTGAATCTTTAAAACCAAGTAGGGTGGCTGCATGGGAAATAAACACAGTCAAGCCTGAAAAAATAGAGCTGCAGCCAGCTCAGCTGATCAGCGAGGCTTGTGCAAGGTTTGGTTTTGGTTTAGGGATAAGCCTTCTCCCACCTCTGATTAGTTTACACATTAAGCATTGATATATATAATAGAACAATGTCAACATGATGGACATCTCTTATTTGGTCATTAAGGCAGTGTTCATTAATGGCAGTTGTACAAATGAGCCCCCACCACATAGAGTCTGTTGTGGGACGCAGCCTGGGTGAACTCAGCTGTCGCTGTCCGCGCTGCCACCTCCGCTGTGACAGCACTCTTGACTCAGTTATCCCACAGGCATTTGCTAACAAGATGCAGAGCATCCTTGGTGTTTTATTCATGTGGTTTGCATTCCTCTGTGTCCAGTTAGAGGTGTGAATCCCCATCCTCCCCTCGAATGCTCTTTCATCTGGGGTGAGTGCTGGGTGGCTGTCAGCGTTCAAGCACACTTGCCAAAACCACCACTGCCTGGGCTTGCAGGGGGGTGAATGATGCTGTTGGCCATGGGAAGGGACACTTTGCACCAGGCAGACAGGGTGTGCGCCCTGCCCAGGGATGGGGGAAGCACCAGAGCCTTGAGGAAGGCTGGAGGCCGACGGGCTGGTGAGGAGGTTACAGCACACGGAGCTAACAACCATCAGAGCAGAAAAGCTGAGCCAGCTCCTCAGGCGGCTGTGTGGAGGTTTAGGTGCAAGCTCCCAGGCTGGCAAGAGGAGCAGTGCTCATGGAGACCATAACTACAGCTTCCAGGGAGCTGGAGGGCTTTGCACTGCTCTCTATGGAGCACTCACTGCGGGGTTGTGTTCACAGGGGATGTTCTCCTGTTTGCTGTCCCACAAGAAAGCAAGCAAAAGCTGGGTGTTTTTCACCAGCTCACAGCTGTCCGCACTCACACAAGGTACTGCAGAGACACCTTGTCCTTGCCAAAGACACGACCCAGAGAAGCACTGCAATGCAAAATTGATCCCCAGATCAATGAGATACGTGTATGTTCAAAGGGGAGGCACTTTCATGATCCCGCTGGATCAGATCAGCAGTGCAATAGCATTGTATATCTCAGTGTATATGGCATACTGATTAAAGAGCCGTTTATGTGAGTGTTGTGGTAATGTCGGTGACCAAAGTGGTGAGAATTGCATGGAAGTTTTGGATATTTCATAACTATGAGGAAAATTCCTGTTCTTAAATTTCTGTTATAAAAACCATCCGCAATCAATCGAGTGTATTTATGTTTTACCAGAGAGCTTTTGTGCTACTGGAACTAAACAAGCTGGAATCTGATTTTGGGTTGTTTTGAGTGATGTACTGCAGTTCTGTGGGTTGTTTGCCGCATCGTGGAAATGCAACAAGTTTCCTTGAATTAAATTCTTCAGATTTCTTCTTCTTTTCTTGTCCTTCCGCAGATCCTTAGAATTTGCACAAGATACACACCAGAACAAGACACCATGACCTTTTCAGATGGCCTTACCCTAAACCGAACTCAGATGCACAATGCCGGATTTGGCCCACTGACTGATCTCGTATTCACGTTTGCCAACCAGCTCCTGCCTTTGGAAATGGATGATACAGAAACAGGTCTCCTTAGTGCCATCTGCTTAATCTGCGGAGGTATTGTATACATGAACGGTGATGCATTTCAAAAGGACAGACACCATGAGAACTTTGTTGATGTTTTACTTGTTTCGCTTTCCTTTACTAAAATATATCTATATAATATATAGAGGTAGTAATAGTATATTTATTTTATAAGCCACTTAACACTAGAAGGTTTTTTTCACTGATGATAGTTACTTGGTTTATTGTTGATATGATTTTAAATGCATCAAATCATTCTGTCAAGCAACTGATCCTATTATTTACCTGATGAAGGACTACAGGCTATATCCTGCTGCTTTTTTCTGTAAGCAGTATGCGGGTACTGTATGAATGACCTTTGTTACGGCAAAGTGCTTGTTACGCAGCTTTTACTTACAACTACAATTGCATGTATGTGTGTATAGTTGCACTGACACAGAAGTCATTGGGGATAAGTTTCTTTAGACAAAAATAGATTATAGTTCAAAACTGCCCTACTGGCACTGATGACATGATTGGGGTGGGCTGATTGCGATGTGAAAGGGACATCTTCAAGTCAAATCAGGTAAAACCATGAGTTTAGAATACAAAAAGCAAAGCCTCAGATCATTTACAAAACCCTCTGTGAATTTCTGTTATTTTAAGCACCTTGTCTTGCTCCTCCTCCTTTGCAGACTCTGGCCTAGCAACACGCCAGAGTTGTATTTAATTGGCCATTTTGGTGAAATACAAACTGGGTGCTACTAGAGGATGTCTAAGAAAACCAGAGTCAGTCTTTGTACGAAACCATTCGATTTTATGTGTCTCTAACCATACCCCTTCTCAAAAGCATTGATGGGTCCCGAGGTGTCACTAATAGGTGACTGGTGTGTCTTGGTTTATGGGTGATGTTTGCTGTCACTCAAGCTAGCACTGCCATCTGCTGATACCTGTTGGTAATTCACCTTGGTTTAATACTGAAACAAAACCTAAATTAGCTGCAATCTCTTTATGTACCTGTGTTGTTATCAGTGATGCATACAAAATTAATTCTGAAATATCATAGGATCATAGAACAGTTTGGGTTGGAAGGGGCATAAAGATAGTTCCAACCTCCTGCCATGGGCAGGTACACCTTCCACCGGAGCAGGTTGATCAAAGCCTCATCCAGCCTGGCCTTGAACACTGCCAGGGATGGGACAGCCACAGCTTCTCTGGGCACCCTGTGACAGCGCCTCAGCAC
This sequence comes from Coracopsis vasa, assembly GCA_026283785.1. Taxonomy (NCBI): domain Eukaryota; kingdom Metazoa; phylum Chordata; class Aves; order Psittaciformes; family Psittacidae; genus Coracopsis; species Coracopsis vasa. Next base: position 44,609 of record JANHGB010009396.1, read on the forward strand.
CCTCACAGGGAAGAACTCTTTCTAATGTCTAATCTAAATCTCCCCTCTGTCAGGTTAAAGCCATTCCTGCTTGTCCTGTCACTACATGCCTCTGTAAAATGTCCCTCTGTATTGTACAGAAATCATTTGCATCAAGGTGTTTTCCCCTTGCAGAGGGCAGTACAAGTGCAAAACGGTAATTCTGGACCACTCAAATGACAAACCTTTCCAAGAAAAATGAATCTAAGTTTTAGAAAACCATGGTTTATCCTCTTCCTCTGGAATACTCACTGCAGAGTGTGGGTCATAGGTGGAGCGAAAGATGAAATTCATGGAGTTCTACTGAAGCACATGGAGGAGCTTCTGTGATTTGGAGTTTGTAGAAAGATAAATATTTAAAATAACACATGTGCTATGGTTCTTCTCTACAGATCGCCAGGACCTTGAAGAACCAGTGAAAGTGGATAAGCTTCAGGAACCATTGCTTGAAGCACTGAAAATCTATATCCGAAAGAGACGACCCAACAAGCCTCATATGTTCCCAAAGATCTTAATGAAAATCACAGATCTTCGTAGCATCAGTGCAAAAGGTACAGTGTCTCCCAATAACTCAGCAATAGTGTCAGTGTTATGTGTCAGAGGAAACAGGCCTAGAGACCTGGGTTATTACTTTTTTAATACATCTAGGAAAGGTACTTGTGACCCTTCTTTTCTTTACATAACTCCTGTCTTTACCATGGTGATACTTCAGACACACACAGTGCTACATTCTTGCTGCAACTTAAGAGTGAAAATGATGTTTAGGTGTAAGTAGGTTAGCAAATCATTAGCATGAACTCTTTGATGGTGCTTTTAAGACAAGATAAAGCCCTGAATGAAACCTTTCTTAACGTTTACAAGGGGGTGCGAGTCAGCATGTACTTTGCTGTCTGAACTAATGGCTTTCGAAAACCAAAGTCTGTTTGTAGACAGCAGAGAGCACGTGTACATCCAAATTTCCCCTGGCTGTAGTCTGACATGCAGAAGGTTTAGAACAGATCTTATCCAGGATTTTGGAGATTCAGCACCTCTGATCCAAACTAACCTTGCTTACACATGGAGCAGTTTTGGTTTAATGTTTTGTGTAGTCTCACATGTGATTGACTGATCATGTGAAACACACACACAGTTTAAGTGCTGTCACGTAAGTTCTCTAAAGCTTTCATTTAATCAAAAGGGTTCCCTGTTTGGCACGTTGTCCCTCACCAGGTGTGCAGCCCCAGAGGGGAGGCCAGGCAGCTGTTCTGATGGTAGAAGCGGACTGTAGAGGAGCTATATCAGAGATGTACCAGCCTGGATACAGAGCATCTAAACTGCTACAATTCTTTTGTACAGTGGTTGCTGCAGTTCTTTCTTACTGTGTTTACTCAGCTACAGATTTGATACCCCCTGATTGAAAAGCAAGCGCATGAGCTTGTATGTACAGGCACCTATGTAGCTATAGATTGGATTTTAGAGAAGCTTTCATCAGCATAATTCTGCAATAATTTATTTACAATTACAGAGTTTGTCCTTTTGTTTCTAACAGAAGTCTTATTTGAGAGACTTTATAATCAGCGTTTGCTTGTCAAGTTGGTCATTGCCTTTGTAGATGATTTTTGAAGCTCATGAATTAAGGCAGGAACATAAGTGCTCCCTTCCAGTTTGGGGTTACCACCGTGGCTGCTCTCTCCGGCACGTGCACTGCAGCAGCACAGATAAGCAGAATATATCCAGACTGTTTTCTGTTTAATTTTGTTGGCTTTTCTTGCCTCCCTTCACATTTAAAAAGCACAGGTTCCTATTCCATCACTCAGATTTTAAGATGATCAGGAATCCTATGCAACTTGTTACACTAGATATTTGAACACTGAGGTTTATAGCTGTAAATTTCCTGATGTTGTCCTGATAAGTCTTTTTGACACCAGCAGCAAAATATGTAAAGCACATTCATGCCTCAATGTGGAGTAGAATCTTTACCATATGCCCTCACTTTACTTGAGGTGCAGTTCCAAAATACTCCTGTCTCTTTATGTTTATTAACTGACTTTCAGTCTTTCAGCTGTATCAATCATTTGTTTGCAACAAAATGCTGTGTGCACTGAAGTTGCATTAGCATTACTGCTGCCACTTCAGTGCTTGCTGAACATGGGTTGCCTAATGCTGTAAGGAGTAGAGGCAGCAGTATAGAGCAGGCACAGCAGCTGAACCCTCCCACTTTACAGATGAGGCATTTCCCAGTAACAGCCTTTCTTTTCACTTTCTTTTCTTCCATTCAGCATTTAAGGATTCCCATGGTTGTAGTAATTCACTAATTGCTGAGGGAACTGCTCAGAGGTAACTGCTCTGTGTCAGGCAGGTTCCTGGACAGTTTTTAAACACAGGCCTCCGCTCACACCATACGTCTGCATGCTAACAAAGCACAGGGCTTTCTCGGAGCACTGGGTTGATGTCCCGTACATGTCATGAGTGAACTGTGATGTGTCTGCCTGTCCATACAGTCATCCCTGTATGCCTGTCATGTTCAAGAAGCCTTAGCGCACCTTAGCAGTATCAGGCGCTATTGCGTGGCTTTGTGGTGTTTGGGGTTTTTCTCTTACCTGGCATTAGTTGTTGGCTCACAGTTTGTGTAGCCAGGATTGATGTAGTAATTTTGTTTATTCCTACACACATTAGCCTGCAACTCTATCTAAAAATAGCTGGTGTTTGTTAGAATTGACAAGGCCAAACAGTGAACAGTTACCTTCAGTTAAGTCAGACATAAACAGGATCAGCATTTCTGTGCACTTGTGTGGCTAATTAGCACAAGAGAGGATGTCTGACAGCTACAGAAGACAGCTCCATAAGCCCAGTATCCTTTTGCCTGAATTTGTTCCTTCTATGAAACAATGGTTTGCTAAGTTCTAAATCTTACTTCAGTTCTCTATATGGGAAAGAAATGTTCTGCTTTACATCACTGCAGTTCTCTTATAGCTATTTGCCTCAGCTATTTAACACAAATCATCCAGAATGTTTGGAATTTTGGTCACTCTTTCTAGATCCAGTACGGATTTAAAACCATGAAGTATATTCCAATTTATAAGGAGACATCTACATAATCACAGTTTAATTTTTCAGTGCACTTTAATATCATTTTGGTTCCTTCTATGAAAAAATCAGTTCATCCAATTTACCTGTATTGGAATATCAGTTGCTATGTTGTAATTTTAAATGAATTTGTTAAGTAAAGTACTCATCTAACTCCTTCTTATTTGTAATGAATGAAGTAGTTCATTGCCATCATTTTGTATGCAAGAAGTATAGAAGGAGATACCAAATCTGTTCAAGTAATGTATTCTGAAATTACTACTGATGATATTAACCAAAAGGAAATTGTGGGAATCACACTATAATGGGAAGGACTTTTTGTTTTCTCTTTCAAGGTGCAGAACGTGTCATTACATTGAAAATGGAAATTCCTGGATCCATGCCACCTCTCATTCAGGAAATGCTGGAGAACTCTGAAGGACACGAACCACTGACACCAACCTCAAATGGAAATACTGCAGAACACAGTCCTAGTATCTCACCTAGTTCAGTGGATAACAGCAGTGTCAGTCAATCCCCTATGGTGGAATAAGACATTTTCCAGCTACTTCAGACATTCCTAATACCTTACGTACAGGGATGAAAAGAAAAACATTTTTACTGCTGCTTAAGTTTCTGGACTTAATATATATCTATATATGTATATATATAGATGAAAACTCAACAAGGACCAAGAAATTTTCATATGTATCGATATATACTCCTTGCTGTTTAAACTCTTAAAACTAGAAAATGCAAAACTTTTGAAACTCTAAATCAGCCATTTCATGCAAAAAAAAAAAAAAAAAGAGTTAAGCTTCTGTTTTCTCCTCTGAGCATTCAAGACTGCATGGTGACAAGACAGATCTCAAATGTTAAATTCTGGTTGCATTTCTGATGACTTTGTAGATACAAATGTATGGCTGTACTTTCCATACTGGATGTTTGGTGCTTTCCCTTTGTCTCTCATACCTAAAACGATCAAGACACCAACCATAGGAAATGGACTACTGTACTCATCCAGGAAAGGAAGTTTAAAGGAGCATCTGCTTTAGTTTAATATGAAAACTTGGCTTTGATGCCCTCAGTTTGCATCTCCTTCCTTGTAAAAAGTATACAAAAAGTCACTGCACTAGCAGAAAAGACAGCAGTAGCAGCATTAACTGCCAGATCAGTTATTCAGATGTCATTTGTTCCACTGTTAATGTCACTTTAAAATTCAAAGAAGTGGTTTCTTACCTGGCTGGTGACCTAGCTATACCATTAACTACTATATTTCTGCAGTTAATGATAGCCTCCAAGGCACAAACAGTTTTTAGTGTTACCATGTTTTTGTTTACTTGTCCACAAGCCATTAGGGAAGCTTCATGGGATGATAACCAGCAGACTCATTTACAGCTTCTGAATCGGTGAGTCTAGGGTATTTCCATAAGATTTGACTGCTGGGAATTAGCTGGGTTATCCAGCCTTCCACATGCTAGGGAAGTACAGCTAGGACTTCTAGGAACATAAGGAGAGAATCTGCCGCCTTGGCCTTGTTAAATCACCATGAAGCAGAGTGAAAACTGTGGTAGAATGGTTAACAGATTTAAAGTGTCAGTTTCTTAGGTTTCATTTAAAGCACTAGTGGATTTTTTTTTTATATATATTCTAGCAAGTCTGTGATGTACTTTCACTGGCTCTGTTTGTACATTAAGATTGTTTAACAATGCTTTCTATGTTCATATACTGTTTACCTTTTTCCATGGAGTCTCCTGGCAAAGAATAAAATATATTTATTTTAAAAAAAGCCAGTTGTGGAGTAGTCCCTCTAGTGCAGATGTTACACACACACACACAGAGAGAGGAGTTTTCCATTTTTTAATGTTTAAACTTCATTTCAAAAAGCAGGTTTGCTGTTTGCAACCATGACAATTAAAATGTGCTTTAGCACAGCTGTCTAGAACATCTCTACAAGCCAGTCAGACAAATACATGACATTTCAATGAGTAAAAAAGAGCATAAAACTTGTAGGTGTAAGAACAAATGTTAAAATGCCTACACACAATAATAAAAACCATCAATTACATTATCACATAAAAGAAGTCAAATGTACAAAAGTTTGCGACAGAAGGGACAAAAGGACAACACAAGATATTTGTTGGAAAACATTTGTGTGCTCTTTGGGCACTTAATTAAACATATCAAAATCATCATCTTCATCCGACTCTGCAAAATATTTCACTTCTTTTCTAGCCCGGCCTGTCCGTGGCTTTGGGGCAGTTTCAGAGGCAAAGCCTGACTGAAAGATTTCCACATCGGAATCCTGGTCAAAAGCAGCCTTCTTGGATTTCTTTGGAAAAGAAATGACAAATCAGTTATGATGCTGTGTACCTTTTCCCTTTTAATATTCACAAGTGAAGGAAACCTTATCTAACATGTAATTTCTAAACAAACCTAAACCCCTAATCTCATGTTAGCGATCAATACAGTAAGAACATGTACCTTTATATAAAGTAATCTATTAGGTTCCCTTTACAAGGAGAAAAGAGCATATCTGGAACTGACCTTGCTTGGTGTTGACTTAGGTGTTTTCTTCCCAGGGTTGTAGTCACCTTCATTTTCTGAACTAGATGCTTTCCTTTTCTTTGCCCCTCTACCTTTACCTAGGTGAGAGATGATTGCAATATAACTTTGTTCTCTTTTTCTTTCTTTTTTTAAAAATAAAACTCCATACTTCAGCAAACTGAAAAAAACCCCTAGTGAAACTACTTAAACATGGCTACGTGTTAAGGTTCAAACATCCTTTAAACTTGTGCTTCTTCACAACAGCAGCAAAATACAGTATCTTATTTTCTCACTTTTGAATCTTTTGCACTTTCTCTAGAGTCACCATTTCAATTCAAGTGTTGGTTCAAGACAGGAACAGACTTCATTAGATCAATGACTTCCAGACTTCTCATGTACTACAAGTCTTCGCTCACCTGTACTGATTACACAGCATTAATTCACCTCTACTATTTAGGAGATTTACTGTTAAGATCAACTGTCAGCACTGGCACATCCTTTACAGAGTCCTTGGATTACACTGCTTGATGTGCTGTGTTCTGAGGACTCTGACAACTGAGAACTGGGATACCAAAAATTTGGTTTAAAAGCCAGAAATCACTCCCTACTAAAATTCCTACCAGATTTTACTGTCATGTAAAAAGATCAAAGAAAATAAGCAGTATCCAGTAGAACTGATGAGCAAAAAAAAGAGAGGGTGGGAGGTGGGGTATTAAGTACATTTCCAAAAGTGAAGGTCAGATTAGAAGTTCACACATTGTTTTTCAGGAAAAGTCAGTGCACTGTACACAGATCAGTAATCTGCTAGTGATAAATTGACTAATAAATCAATGTGGTTCTAACTTTAGAGACACTAGTCCTGCTTTCTTATAAAAAATACTATGAACCTGGGCTACAGAGAGCACGGATGTGAGTGTTGAGCAGCACAGCACCAAAACTCTTACCTTTGGGTGCTGCAGTCTTCTTTGGAATGCCAAATTCTGAATCTGAGTCAGAGTTTACAGTTTCCACCTTCTTGGCCTTGGGAGCTCTTTTAGGTTTAGGGGGCACATCTGGTTTTGCTGTCAGAAAGAATAGAGATACTAAATATGGTAAATTCACATATTGGTTAGAAGTATTAAATTCTATTAGATACTCCAATTACAGCATAAATGGCAGATATTAAAACAAGATGAGCTGTTTCTGCATTGGGGAAAACAGTTCAGCTTTTATGCTAAAACTGCGTGGAATAAACAGGTTTCCTCTGTCATACTTTAAGGTGTACCAGCGCATTAAGTTCCAGTGGTTTTGATTAAATACTTTAAATCTTTCTGAGCACAAAACAGTTTACCAGTAACTAAAGCAGCAACACAATTTCTCCAGGTTGGATACTTTCAACATGTTCAGGTACATTACAGTGTTTACAGAGAGGGCTTGCTGCTTGTGACATTTTTGCCTTCACAGTAGTTTAACTGCAAGACAACTTTCCCCATGATTACTGCAGGAGTTTGACTCTGTGACATAGTTTTCTGTCTATCTAGCTATCTATCTATCTTGGTGAAAATGAACTTCAGAAAAAGCAGGGAGGGGACATATCTATGGATTTCTTAACTGCCACTAGGGGAAGAATATTACATTACATTAAGTTAACCTGCAAAATGGTTGAAAGAAGTTTTAAAAAACAAAGGCCACGGCACTACATAAAAAATGCTTTTGGAGGACCCCAATTTATCTGAAAGACATAAAGGAAGAAAGGCAAAGATCTGAAAGTAATAAAATCCCCAGTCTATCATGTACTATGAACTCTATTTCATAACCTGTTTAAAATCACTATTGGATAATAAAACCCATTATTTTCACCAGTAACTATGGTGTCTAGCATATTCTTTAGCACACATTAAGAAACAAGTGCAAGTCTTTCTCTTAAAAGTAGCATCAGCAAGTGACAAACCAACATTCCCCTAAGTAGTCAGAGCAATAAGAAAATTGCTGGCTGGGGTTAAACCACGACACCTACTTAGGACATAAATATTTCTTAGAGATTCCCTCTTTGCACTTGCCCTCCTTCCTATGAAAGTACGTTAGATCTGTTACAGAACACTATCTTCAACCCCAAGGTCATCTTGTTCCACTTATTCCCTGAGGGTAAAAACCTCCCTTTAGCTAAACTAATCAGAGGCTGGACTTACACTCCGTATGTGGAAAGTATTAACTTCTGACACTGTGGTAGCCAGTGGAAAGAAAGAAACGGATATTGTTAAGGAGCTGGAAGAAGTTCACACCCTATACTGAATTTCACCAAGTTTAAAATAAAGGAATGCGGTTCCCACTTTGAAAATGTGAAAAGACAACACAAAGGTGGGAGAAGATTAGTTTCAAATAAATGGATGGCTTACAGGACAGTCCTATACATACCCTTTTTAGCAGCTACTGTTTTACTTGTAATTTTCTCTGTTTGTTTGGGGGCAAAAGATGATGAGAAAACAGGAGCAGAATCCTCTTCATCACTGTCCAATTTTGTTGTATCTGCAATCCAGAGTACATTTAAAGTAAGATTAATTCACTGCGTATTTTAAATCATGAATACTAATTACAGTCAACCTCAAAAAAGTGCTGCTGATACTACAGCTAGGCTATGGATATACTGTGGCTTTCCCACCTGTGATACAAGCTTTATTTCTCTAAGGATCAGAACCTCCTTCCCCTTCCCCCTTTGTAAATCTGGACATCCTTATTTTATAACTACTGTGTGAAGTTTGTGTATACCACATAAACTCCCTAATATATTGCCATAAGATAGATCAGTGAAAACAAGCTCACCATCATCTCGTTTCTGTGAGTAAGATGGAAAAGAGAAGATGTTCCCAAAATCTTGATTTTTCTTATCTTGAGATGTTTTCCTGCTTCCAAACAGGAAAAATAAATAATGAGTTGCATTAACTATATACTGAAATATGTAGATAATATCCATATGAGATTAAATTGCTGATTTAGCACTATAAAGCATTTGTAGCATTTTTATATATGCTTGCAGCAGTCAACCTCCTAAAAGCACCATTCAGGCATGAACTTCAGGCATTTAAAATTAACAGAATTCATTTGTTTTCAATAGTGCTATATATCAGACTGGCACAAGATGAAAAACAGACAACTGTAAAAAATGTATTTATCAGATGATATTACTGACAGTGGACCATACTTTGGTAAGTCATGTTTGCCTCTACATAGGTCAATTGCAAGGCTGAAATAACATGTGCTTTAATTCCTCCTCAGAAATGTATAACTATTATTTTATAGGGTACATGTAGAGGAACAACAGCTTGATGTTCCTCAGTTTTGTTCAGAAACTTCTACATTCAAAAAGATCATTAGTAAAGAAACACTGCTGAGTTATAGTACTTACTCTGGAGATGGCTTTGATTTGGCTGGGGAGAAGTCATATTCATCTTTTTCTAAACTGTCTGAGGGAACAAACTCCTCCTCTCTGTCATTTGTAACTGGAGAGGCTTTTACTTTAAGCTCATCCAAATCATTATTGTTGTTGGCATCATCATCATCATCATCTGCGTCATCTTCTTCTTCAGAGAAGTCAAAAGTATACTTGGGCCTCTCAGCTAGAAAAATAAAATCACATACATACACATTTCAAAATAGTTGTTGATGTTAATACATAAATTAAAGTGGGAGTCACTAAACAGTCCCTGCCTCAGAGTACACAAGACAAAAGACTGGCAGTAAAGAAATTTCTTTGAGCCCGGAAAAATAGAGGGACATAATTTAAAGTTAGCCAACATCTAACACCACTTGTGGCTTGCTCAAATATCTTCAGCTAATGGGGTTATGAAGACACCACTGTGTAAGTACTTTTAAAGAATAAAAATCCTTCACTTACAATTGAAGTTCTCTTGAATCCATCATTAGAACATTCTTCCTAATCAAATGCTTGTAAAATTGATTGGCAATTTTCCAGAAAAATCTGTGTGTTTTGCTTAAACTATCAAATATTTGCATAGTTTTCCTAACTTTCAGTCTGGTATTTTTACTTTTCACGGACTGTTCAGAATTTTTTTTGATAAATGTTTATAATCACTTGGGCTTTTGGACCTTACTTGACAGTACAATTGCATTATTTTTTTTCTTTGTAAAGGTATTACCCTGTCTGTTTCTTGTATAATTCACTAATTTTTTGAGTAATTTCTGTTCTATTGTTTAGAATAAGGGAAAAGACTTCTGGACCAAGTTACAAAATCTTTCGTATTGACATTAAGAGGTTTTTCACTAACCACACAGTGAAGAAAATATAATGCAAGCTATCTGTAGGAGGAAAAGTCCTAAAGGAAGGCTATATATGGCCAGAGGAAAAAGCAGGTTTGCAATTTAAACTTTCAGTCACAATGCACAATTCACAAAAGCTTGGGTACCTGCAGCTCTCCTAAGCAGAGAGTCTCTTGGAATAATCACAGGCTCATTCTCTTCTAAATCACTTTCAGATTTGGATTCATCATCTGACCATGGGTTACGTTTCTTCACTTTTTTTGCACTGGACTTTGTAGATGACGGTGTTCTTCTTACCCTAGTACCTACCACAAGTTAAAACATTTACTATAGTCAGGGTAAAAAAATATTATTACCTTTTCTATTAATTTATGAAGAATAAATTTAGCCTAAATGTTTATCTTTCAAAGCTCTCCTTTAAATGCTGTAAATTTTTTTCTCCTTCCTGAAGAAGGATGTCATGATAATTGTATTATTTCACACAGAACCTGACCTGCTGCTGCCAAACAAATGTATTTGATGACTGAAAAACATGGAAGTCTCTAATCTGAAGTTTTAACTCCTCTGCACTCAACCTTCCTTTTTCTTTCTTTTTTTTTTTTTTTTTTTTAAAAAAAATGGTTGCTGTTGTTTTCCAGTTAAAAAAAAAAAAAAAAAAAAAAAAAGAAGCAGTTTTCCATTACTCAGGGAATATGATCAGGATCTGAAAAATCCAATTAACGGGGGAAGGAGAAGATACCATTGGGCGGGTAACAATGCGGTCAGTCAATTGCAGGGCAAGTTAAGGTCAAACTGAGCTAACTGACTCTAGCTCAACACTGGCTAGGGCAGATTTGAACAGCAGGTAGACAACTCAGTCCTAACTCAGTTAATCCATTCAGGCTGGAAAATCCACTGAATATTTGCATAACCACTTTTTATTCCTTTTTTTACTTAAACCTTCCCTTCTGTCTTTAGCTTTCTTTTTTCTTGCTGCTCCCCCATTACTGTGCATATCTCAAACAGCAGTAATAAATTGCTACTAACAAAAAGAAAAGTTAACATAAACATTGTTTAATTTGCCAAACCATAACATGTACAGCCTTTTAAAAGTCAGAATGACTGAATATGTCAATAGGAAAATATTTATTTAATCAAGTTTTACAATCTCTATTATTACTCAGACTGAAGGCGAGTGCCACGTCTTCCAACATCAGAGAGCATGCAAACCAGGAATTTCCATTTGCACAGAATTAGTCTAAATACATCAAAATAATCTATTTTTCTACTCACAAATTCAAAGATTAAGACCCCCAAAAAAATTGAATGTAGGAAATGTAACACCCACCCACCCCAGAAAAGCAGCTTAAATTTCATCAGATTTTCAAGTGCTTCCACACATCTTTTTAGGGAAGAAAATCAGATGAAATAATGACTATTGTGGTATATTTCCTTTCTCACTATGTGTTAAAAATACATTTAATGCCCAATTAGTATACACAACTATGTTTACAATGACTGTGAAAGAATCTTACCAGGCTCCTTCTTCTCTCTCTTAGGTTTAGGGGTTTTAGTTGCTGTGGCTGATGTATTCAGTGAGTCATCCCCACCACCCTCAGCTGGCACACCACCAAATTCTTCATCAAATTCCATTTTTATTGCCAAGGAATCAGTTTCACCCTGAAAATGTAAAAAAGTTGCTCAATGAAATAAATTATACCTATGTATTTCAAGATAGAGCTGGAATAGTTTTGTAGGAGATAATAAATGAAAGTAGAATAGTATATTGACATTTATTGAACTGTCTTGGAAAGATGAAAACTCGGTAAAAACACCTGAACAATAAAGAGTCACAAAAGGCTTGCAAATGTAAAAGAAATCCAGTATTAACTTTTTCATGCATTAGGTCAGCAGAGCAGTATGAATACAGCATTAATGAGGTCTAGCAGTTTTCATTTATGCTACCAGAGTAGAAAAATATAGCAGTTACATAATAAATAATCTAACAATAGCACTAGTTGTGACTTACCTTTTTCTTTTTCAGCAGTTTCCTACTGGCATCAGCTTTCATGGCAGATGTAATCTGTGGAACTATTCTTCTGCCAAATGGTGACGGCATGGTCTCTTCCAACTGAAGTTTCTTCATTTTGGGTTTACCAACTTTGCCTTTAATTGGTTTGCCAACCATGCCAGCCAAAACATCCTCTCTTTCCTGTGCTTCTACTTTCTAACAAAAAATGAGGGGCAGGGTAGGGAGAACAACATTTAATAATGACAGAGTAGAACATGGCCATTATTTAAGCCTCATCTCCTTCTGACATAGAGCATAAGACCTCACTTAATTCCCATTTGAATTGCAACACTCTCCAGTAACAGACAACCAACCACTTAATCTTGGTAGATTCTTCATTACTCTGTACAGTTAAAAACTACACTTTTACTCAAGATTAATTAAATACCAACTTTTGGACACTGCTAGACTGAAAATCTTTTATCAAGTTTCTATTTCTCATGTATGTGTCTGAGTACTGATGTAACTTTTCAGTATTTATTTCAGTGTTTAATTTAAGTAGCTAGTTTCTAGAGTCATTTTTAAGGAACATTCCCCATTCCTTTAATCAGCTTTTTTTCACAGTATGAACATATAGCTGAAATGCAGACATCTGAACAGAACACCTCCAATTGCAGCTGTACCACAAACACACAGAGAAACAGAACAAACATCTTATTTGTGTTATCCTGTGTCAAAAGATTATGTCAGCCTTTTTCAGGTAACACTGAAAGCTGAGGCTTACAAGGTACCCACCAATAGGACTTCACCTTTTTCCAGATTTACTAACAAGTCAAAGTAAGAGCTCCTTGTATGGTACTTAAGGTCTACACACTCCATTCATACATGTACAGCTTTCTATCTGACAATAATTAGTCCCTCACAACCAATTATATCTTGTAGAACTACTATAATTATTACTATTAACAGTTACTACTCCCAGGTTTTTGTGTCATCTGAAAACATTTCCTCCTGGTAATTTTTCTTTCATCATCACTGACTTGGAAAAAACATTAAATTGTGTAGATGTAAGAGACAATCCCTGAGAAACACAACAAGGAACACAACTGACCAATATTGACTTCCTACTTACCACTATATTTGGAGGTCTATCTGCTTTTAATCCAAGATGTGGGTGGTTGTGGGATTTTTTTAAAAATTTTAATACTTTCATTAAGTAATGCTTTTAGCTAAGCTAATATAAATTTAATATTTTAAGAAAAATACATAAAAAAACATACTTCAAGCTCTTCAACAAAGGCTGCTAAATCTTCTTTCCACAGATCTGAAGAAGATTTCCTTTTAAGGTCATTCAGGTCTCTCTCCTAAAACATGAATATATCATTAGAAAGTAAGTTACAACTAAAGTAAAAGCTATAGAAACTGAACATTCACAATTAGGCACATCAGTTATTACTACATCATTCCAGAACAAGCCTTCTATATTGTACCAACCTTCGAATCTCTCTGCTTAATTAACTCTTCTACTTTCTCTTTCGTGAGTGACCACAAAGACATGTTTAAGATATAGTTAAAGTCTGTGCCAGAAGTTGAGCCAGAAGCAGAAGAAGCATCATCATTTGGGTTCTGTGGGTCCTCCTCTTCTGCTGCCTACAGTGAAATATTCACAGTTATAAGTACCAGTAATCTGAGCCCTATGCATAAACTGTAATGCTGCTCCAAACCACCATCATATAGAAGTTGTGTCCTTATAGATTTTATAACCTTAACCTTTCCAAAAGGCCATGTTTCTGTGACCTTCTGTAGTTGGATTGTTTAATAATTTAAGAAAACAAATCTAAACCTGATGCTAGCCATATGCCTTGTATGCTATTAGCTCCAGATATTGGTACAATCCTAGCTATCTCACAGGGTTGAGACCTTTGCCCTTGGGTTATTTTTAATCTGTTGTTTTATATTTGTTTCTTCAGATATGAGCAAGGCTTTTAGATAAAAACTGCCCTGAATATACATACAAACTGTGGTTTGGAAATGGATCAAAATTTCTCATAATAATAGTTTTGTTATAAAATACAACACAGTTTATGAAATTAAAATAGAGTAGTAAAAAATAAAGGTAAAGCAAATCAAATGAGAAATGAAAATAGCAAAAGCAGTGGCAACGGCACAGGAAAAGGGTGTCTGACAAATCTGAAGATATGAAGTTGCTTTTCAAAGTAGTTTCATCTTTCCTTAGTAAAGCATGAAATTAAACATGTTACATATCTCTTTTGGAACAATAAAAAACCCTCCCGTTTTATAAAGAAAGAAGAAATAAATATAGGTCAAGGCCAAATTTATTGAAATAAGTTCCCAAGGCATAGCTTTAAAATATTCATGTTTCATTACAGAAAATTGATAAGTTATATATAAAACAATTACCTTTTGCAATCATATAACAAATAGTAAGGGGAAAATCAGTTATATGTGTGGGGTAACTGACGCAGCATTTTAATTATCAGCCAGTCAGAAATCAAGTTGCCAGTTTTGATTTGGGTACATTCATAAAGCCAATACTCTGTATTCTCTTTTGCAGACTTCTATTATCTAGGGGTTTTTATAAGAATTACCCATATACAATACCAACATTATATGATGATAGTTTTGTACAAGTTTAATGTATTTTTTTTTAAATGGAAGCCCATTAGGAGTAATGATTAGGTTTTTTATGGTGTTATGTGGGTTATAACTTGAGTTAGACTAGTAGAAACAAACATCTGAATAAGTTAATACCTTTTATAACATCAGCAGCACCAAATAGTTCAGAGATTTCAGATTATTACCTTTTCCTGTGCTTCTTTCCAGGCTTTTACAGGATCAGATTCATAACCTCTCTGGACCAACATCTGAATCAAATCTCTTTTTGATCTGTTCTCTACAGGACACACACACACATACATACACACAACCAGGTCAGAAAGGAAAAGAACAAAGAGGATCAGTGTCATGAAAATAAATGACTTACAAGCAAGTACATTCTAATACATTTAAATAATTTCCAGATTTTCCCCCACCATTGATAATTCTAACTTATATTTACTCACCTATTGTAATTTTTCCTTGTATCTTCTCTAGAACAAAACGAGCTTGATTGTTAAGCTTGGTAGATTCTGCACCCAACATTCCCACAAGCCATTCCTTGCGTAAACTATAATAATGTAATCGCAAATCAAAGAACTCCTTCAAGATGTCCTGCACAGTTTCATACTTCTTTAGACATCCCATATGATCAAATAGCACCTATAAAATACATAGTATACTACTTGAGACTGCAAAACTCAAACCTTGTGAACCTTTGTGTACAAGTTTATTTCTATCACACATATATATGCAACATACAAAAAGCAGTGTTCTGAAGACTGTGAATTCAAAACTTACTATGGAACTATATAGCACATAAATGAATATATTTTTATTCACAAATAGATTTAAGATGAGCATTATGGTAACATGTTCAAACGCAAAGACAGCTATATAGAGAAATATACCTTAATTCAGCTGAATAATTAATTTTATCCAAATACTAAAGCATGACTTCAGTAGCACCTAATGATTCACAACCATTTAACATAACAGTTGAAAAGCATCATTAATAATCGTTCAGTTCAGCTGAAAACTCTGCCACTTTTCAAGTCTGAAAACTGCCATCCTTCAAGTTCAAGCTCAAAGTAAGACATCATTTTTATATTATAGGTGAAATCAATCCTGCCTGACTTCTGACATCTCCCATGAAAAATGGCTGATTAAATAAGCAATGTAACAACTACTCACCTGTCTGAACATCTATAACCATCTGATGGCCACC
>JANHGB010009399.1:0-24712 GCA_026283785.1 Coracopsis vasa
TAATTCCTGAAAGCAGCAAGACATGATCTGGGTAGGGATGGTCCCAAATATGCAATAGTGAGCGTGAAAGTAAGGGGATACAAACATGGTGAACACAAGATGGGCACAAAGATTGTTAGATGGACAGGAAAAGGCAGAGGGAAGGAAAGAGGATGCATATTGTGGCATATGTTACCTGTAATGCAAAATTTCAGTATGAAATTCTTATTTACAACATACAAAACACCCTTAATTGAAATCTGTGAACTTGCCAATATAAAAGTTACTAATGTTTTCTTTCCAAAGATCTGATTTATAATTACTAGAGTATATTTCCATTGTAGAAGCTTTTGTGACTGTTGAAATGTGCATTCATTTTCATTTAAAATAAACAAAATATGCTGTAACGCAAAAAGGCTGAGAAAAGTAAGAGGATTTAAATGAAAACTACATAAATTGTCAGCAATAAGTATCATGAAACAGTTGATAATTTTTAAATAGTTGAAAGGTTAGGGAAACGTAAAAATATGAATGGACATGAGAAAACAATTTTCCATCTCCTTTCCCAAGGCTCCTATTCAAGCAAATAAAAAAAAAATGACAAGAAAACATGCAAAAAAAGAAAAGTGCTAATGAACTTCAATAACTGTACTTAATCACAAAATCCAGTCAGGAATAGGCTGTTACCATAGGGTAAGACAGGTTGCAGACACTAGTCCTTTATGTAAAAGCAAATGTCAAAAGAAAAGCTCTGATATTTGGTTGTGGGCTCCCACTTTTCACATAGGCATTTCCTAAATCCATGTTTGATGAGCTTCTCTAGCTATAAATTCTGTAAATTCCCTCTGGAGCAGTGCAGAGTGTGCTTCATGAAAATGTCATCTGCCAGCGCTGCAATTACTCACACTCCAGCAATCATGTGCACAATGCAGAATGGGTCGAATTCAGGTGAGAATGAGAACCAGCAATCAAGCCTCTGGAATTGAGAACAAAGCCATTTTCTTTCATTTGCGATCAACACAACCATCAAGGCCTTAATTACAAGGCAAGTGTCAAGCCTGGCTGCTGAAAGGCTTATTATTATACAGCTCAGCTTCAAATCAGTTTTGTATTGATGAACTGCAAAAATGAGGAAGCCAGCTTAGCCCCACAAGAAAAGAAACAGGCAGTAACTGATTATGTGATTGGCAGGGGGAAAAAAGGACACTTAAAAATACATTTTTAGACAGTAAAAGAATTAGTGAACAGCACACCTAAAACCTTTCTATAAACATATTTTCTCTCTCAGTAGCAAGTCAGGGTGGTTTGGTAATTCAAAGCACACTTTTTTTATTTGAGATCATCGTAGTATCCACAAAAGTTACTGCAAAAAGACTCTCTTTAGGTCATGCATTCTGTTTTTCAGAGAGTAATGCATGTCTCTGAATATTCTCATTGCCCCCTTATATCTAATTGCATGTCTATAAATTGAGCATAGAAATGCTAAGTGAATTATACATGTATTCACAGCCCTTGCCCAACAATTATCTATTCACATTAGATTAGTTGTCTTCATATTGAACAGCAGATGAGAAATCATCATTTAGTAAGCAACAGGATTTATGTTGATTCAACTGAATTATCGATAAGTACCACTTTATAACTAAAAGTCAAATGTCCTCTCATTTACCATTTTCTTTATAAGATTTTTAAGCATAACAAATAATGAATGAACTGTTAGAACAGGCCTCAATCTGGAACTGGCTGTTGATACAATATTACTGTTATCATAAGTGTTAAATCTTGCTTTGTTCTTTGCAGGTTTTTATAAACCCGTATTCTGACTCAAACTCTGTATGTCTTCTGTGCTTAGCTCATTGGTCTGCCTTTTTGATATCTAAGATGAATAGGTGCACCTATAGCAAGTGGGAAACCATTTTGGTCAATGAACATTTTACCATCAATTATATGCATTTTACCTAAAATGGAGACAGTCATAGCTCTCTCTTTACCCATTGCTGTACCCAATAGATATACAACACAAATACATTTTTCCTTTTGCAACACACCACATCCTGAAAATTCCAATGGCTCATGCTTCAGCAGGATAGTAGCTTAAAATCAGTAGCATGAGAAAATAAACATTAACACAAAAAAGATGAGAGGACATGACAGAGACAGTCACATCTCTACTTTTTCATTCACTTTCATGGGTTATAAGTTGGATTTATTTTCATGGGGTTTATATATATATTATATACAGCACACACAAAAATAAAATACTCAAATTTAGGAGACAGCATAAAGATAATACCTGCTGAAAACTATTCAATATATTTTATCAGAGAAAAAAAAAATCCAGACTAAAATTGATGGAGATTTTTGGTTTTAATGGGAAAAAAGTAGTCAGGCTTCCAGGCCATGTATATGAAGCATGTTCAGGTAATCTTAGTGGAGATTAGGCACTCTTATTGTAACTGTTTCTACTTGCATCTTTAGACACCTAAGTATTTTTCAACTTTTTTTTTTTCAGTTTCCACTGAAAGTCAAAGTACTGAAAGGCAAATCAAGGAACAGCATAAAATAAAGTAATAGCGTAACTTTCTCATATATTTACCATCATGTACCTTTCTTTTCTCTACAGATGTCTCCCCTAATTTCAGAGCTCTTATTTTTTTCTCTCTTTACCCTCAACAAACAAGAGCAGATTTTTCATCAGAAGTAACAGACTTCAGCTCTGTGCATATGTTCAGGGAATTACATGAGACAACTGCTTTCTTCAAGTTTATTTATAAAATTATTTATAGTCCACACAGTCTGGGAATTCTTCATGTATTTGCAATTAAGCATGTTAATAGGAACCTTGCTAGATTGACAGAACAAGTGCAAGACCCTAGCCAGTACAATGCTAACTATCTTTGACATCTAACATACAAGAGATTCTTTCAAATAACATTACCTAAATGCCGCCTGGTGAAACTGAATTACCACCCTTTGAAAGCAAGCTAATAGTTTTCCAGCTACGCAGTACAGGGGAAGAACAACAAACAAACCCAACAAACCCAATCTTATTAAAAAAAATAAAAAAATTAATACCTTTCAAATGAATCAATGTATTTTCAAACTTCAAATAACCAGGCATACTCAGGGTGGGAAAGGAAAGGGAAATCTTCTCTATGTAATTTAAGGATACCACCTACAAAAAATCAAGCGGAATACTGCTTGCCCACATTAAAATTGCCACTATGGCAGAAAAAAATATGTTTACATTGAAAAGGACAGTTGCTGTTCTAAAAATAATTTTTTGTGAAAGTGTTGTTTATAATTATTGCAACAGTGTATTCCTACAGTTAGGACTGCACCAACATCCACTTGGCAGGCAGTGAGAAATCATACTGAATACAGAGGAACTGCAAGCCAATACCTCTCGTGAGCAAACAGCTGCACAGATCTGAGCGAGCTATTGGCATTTCTAAACTTGAGTTTTTTCACGTACCTGAACAGAAGAAAACCCTTTTTTTTTTTTTTTTTTAGTTTACGCAGAAAGTCACTTGAAAATGCAAAAACAAATATAGAGGATTAACTCTTTCTCTGTTAGTTGCTAAAAGTTTCCAAAAAAAGTCTGTAAGATTTTTGGAGTCCACAAAGAAGATGGACTCAGGGTGAAAGGAGGATAATCAGTCAAAGATATTACTGAGTTGCTGAGATGACTATTGGCTGCTATCATTTAAAAGACAGACACTTTTTTGATTTCTTATGGTGGGTATCAAAGGTTACCCATCACTTTGGATAGTCTTGGTCATTCTGCATCCTCTAGTTGTTAAGAACAAATGGACAGTGAAAATTCATCTAAATAGGATCTTCTGGAGAAGATCCTGATGCCATCATTCAGTGAATGGTATCACCTAGACGGGGCAATGCTATCACTTCAGAGAAATTTTAAAGTATAAATTAGCAAAGTGACTGAGATACTCAAGTTTCTGAATTATCCACCAGAATCCTTCAGTCAAATTTCTTTCATAAACTTTTATAAGGATTTTATGGCCCAATTACGTCTTTACATGATAGAGCTCAAAAGGAGTTCTCATTACAAAGGTCATAATTTCACATGTAATTACTGCATGAACCAGAAAGGTGTCTATCAGATAGAGGTTTTTATGCAAGTTTTACTTTGGTCAAGGGTTTTTTTTCCCATTTTTCTGAAACAATTTCATATTTTCAAGTAGGTAATGAAAGTTTTGCAGTTTACCTCAGTACATACAAGACTTGTATTTCTCTTTATAAAAAGCCTGAAATATAGAGCAAAATGCATCTGCATTTTTTTCTCCACTCTCACTCTTAAATGCTACAAATTAAGAATGGAGTATCCAACAGATCTTGAAATAAGACATTTTAAGTTTTCCTTTGATTTGAGTGTCACAATACAGTGTATAGCAATTTGACCTACCCAGTTATTAAAAAAATAATATTAATAAACAACAACTGCAGAGCAGGAATAAGATAGAAACAGTGATATACCTTTTGAGCAGGTGGCACCAGATGAACTTACATAGGTTCAGTGGGACTAAGTAAAATAATGTCCTAGAGGACAAAGACTGATCTAACTGTAACTAAGTAAGCTCTTTTTTCTGCAGTCTTTTATCTCATTGCATGACATCTTTGTTTTCCTACTTTTACAGCTAGACAACAAGAATTTGAAAACCTGCAAAGGCAAAAAGCTCTTCCGAGGTCATATCATAGAATTATAAATTCATAGAATGATCTGGCTTGGAAGTGGCCTTAAAGATCATATTGCTCCAACCCATCCTGTCATGGGCAGGGACATCTTCCACTAGACCAGGCTGCTCAATGCCTCTTTCAACCTGGCTTTGAACACTGCCAGGGACGGGCCATCCGTAACTTCTCTGGGAAACCTATGCCAGTGCCTCACCACCCTCAGAGATGCCCTTTAATAGTGGAAGAAATGCAAACTGAATACTTAGCCATAACATTATATGGACATAAAGTAAGCATTTTCCCTCATGTTGATTGAAATCAATATTGGCCAGTTTCCCAGCTTTCCAAATCTATTACTTCATAGGTTACTATCATCTATTGATATTGCATACATCTTTCTTCTTTATTAAATCATTCTCTAGACTCAGAGATCTGCATAAGCAGGGCTGCTCAAAAAAATTAAAGGCGTATGAGTTCACCTAAAGGGCAACATCCATGTTCACATTTATGTGTGCTATCAAACAGTAGAACATAGGCAAGTTTAACACTTTATTTCTGAAGGGAATGTCTTTCTCAGACTTCCAGTTCACATTATTGGAGGTAAAATAACTATTATGCTAACCTAAGGCATATAATTTCACATTAATTCCAGCTGCAGACATACATTTTCACCTTTGTACTTCTGCAAAAATAGCAGCTACTTTTGCCATTGCTGTTTTTCAGGAATAGCCATTCTTGCATATATTTTTATACAGAAAGTAACACGTAAAAGCATTTTCAGAGTAAGTTACCTTTGACCAACAGAGTTCACCATTACTATTGTTCAATCTTTTATTCTTCACCCTGTACAAGACCAAAAGATCTGACTGGAAACAGTAATAAAAGGTTAATTTGTTTTGACATCATTATGCATTTGGCATGATTGGTCAAATAAGACAATTCCACAATCTATATTTAAAATAGTTAAACTTGGAATAAATCCAGTGGACTTAGGAACTTCTGTCTCTGAAAGCTTCTCTTCCCTTGATCTTTCTTGTTTGATTCCTGGCTCCATCAAGCTGCACTGTTCCAAACTAGTGGCAGTTCCAACAGCATATTACCAGAGTCAGGAGAGAAGACATATAGAACAAGTTGCACATTAGCTGTAAAGTCAGGGACTGGCAGCACAAGTGGACTTTCAGAAAGTAGAAAGCAATAGGACACTTGGAAGAGTGCTTATAGCACACATTATTAGAAAAGTTCTACCTCTGTGTACTGTGTAATCTTTCAATTACTCATACTATAATCCTCAAAACCAGAAAATTTTGGTAATCCATTATTAGGATGACACACACAACTGGTCTAATCTCTACCCAAAAAGAAATGGCAAAAAGGCAAACATTTTCTAGCCAGCAGGGAGCAGAAAAAAAACATTTTCTTTACTTAGAGAACATTTTTTGAAAACAGAATACAACTAAATTGTTTTGATGGAAAGGAAACAAGTTTCTTCAGTACACAGGAATTATGAGTACCTCTGTCTGCACAGGGAATTTTCTCTTTGACTTTACCATGGTAAATTTAACTTTGTTGTTCTTATCCAATTGCTGAACTCTTGCTAGCAGAACCGATGGAAGAATAAGAAAGTCTCCCTCAAGGTACACTGATCAGCAGATATTCTGGAGACAACCTGATGGCTTTTGCCAGGTGAGGTACCACCACATATCACAAGGTGTGCTCTTGCTAAGAAGACTGGCAAAGGAATCTGCTATATGATGGAAAGCAAAGACATAAAACTACTGAACTATTAATTTCTACAAAACAGCTTCCTAGCTAAGGTAGATTAGCCTCTGACCATTTTTAAGCAAATATTTCAATTCAAAAAATTATTTTTCTTTACTTCATCAACATGAATATTATTTTTTTTTGTCATAAAATTTAGATAGAAGCTTCCAGAGCAGTTCTACTTGTAAGTCATCTTAGGGGCAGTAAATAGAATTTATGCAAAAATGAGATATATGCATCCTTTTTAATAGTGGATTAGTCCAAGCAGCCTTCTGAAGACACTGGTGAAGACAGAAAATAAAAGAAGGAAACCTGAAGCAGTTGTAAAGCCTCTGGAATACAGCAGTGGATGTTTTAGCTAGGAACATCACCTATGCACCAAACATTTCTAGCCTATATCAAGACTTACTACAGTCACAGACCAAACTGTAGGAAAAAAAATCTGTTTGCTCATTTACTCCTTCCAAAGTCCCTATTTAATAATTTCATCAGTTAACTGTTCCTCTAGCTAAATCAGAGGTAATAACTTACTTAGTACTTCTTTGCCTACTGTGGTATGACATCATTCAGCACACTGCTAACTTTGAATGGGGTTACCTGCTGGGAATGGTGTGTCAGAGTTATTTTTGATGTTGTAATATCACTCCTTACAGTAGGGATTTTAAGAGGTGAAAAGTCTGGGAACAATCTCAAAACCACTATGGCTCCCTGCAGGGCATAGGGAAATCTTCAGGGTTTTTTGGGGTTTTTTTTTGTAGCAAAGACAGGTTGTCATTTAATCTTTATGGAGTTCTCTAATCCCAGCATTTCATTTAATATTTACTTCTTTTTCCAAGCTCCCTTTTTTACAGTAACAGAAAATCACAGTCATTCAGGCTGAAAGGGACCTCCAGAGGTTTCTATCCACACTGCTCTAGGCAGGGTCAATACTGAATCTAGACGAGGTTGCTCAGGATTTTGGCCAGCTGAGTCTTCGAAACCTTCAAGGATGGCCATCTACAGCTTCTCTTGCAACTTGTTCTAGCACTGATATTTCCCTTTCGTTCTTCTAGCATTCACACACACAAAGATGAGAAATGCATCATATGCACCAGCCTGTGATCAAGACTTGCCCATTTCAATAAACGCTTCAGGTCTGGAGTTTCTTAATATCTAGAAAATTATCTGAACAATCACTTTTCAAACAGAATCAGGATTTCACAATAATTCAGAGATGACACAGTTGTGATACACACAGCAGTCACAATATACTACCTTTGTTTGTGAGGATATTTTGAGGAGTACAAGTAACTGGAATTTCTTGAACCAGTTAACCAACAAATTCCAGAGTTTACTTCTGACTTGATTTAGTAGATGGAAAGAATACACTAATACTGTGAAAACACTGAACCGGCTCTAGGTACCCGATTATTATTATTGTTGTTGTTGTTGTTGTTATTACTGTTATAATAAATTCAAAAGGTCTCCTGACAGGCTTTAATACTACTTTACTGCCTGCTTTATCAAAATTGATTGAATCATATTATATATTTAGCAATGGAATCATTTGTTCATAAATGAAAGAAAGGGTCAGCTGACTAGTCTGATTCAGCTTCTTTAACAGTCAATGAAATGGTATCATGAAAGATGACTAAGAAACTACAGCAGATCAACTGTTTCAGACAATAAGTAGGAGAAAATCTTACTCCAGACTGCAAACTGGATGAGGTCCATCACAGCAAAGCCAGGATTTCACCCAAAATACCATTTTTCAGGCTGTTTATTTTTTTATTGTCTGCTAAATAAATGTAACTACTTCAATGCCCTATCTCCACCTCAACCCCTATCAAATGTTTTAATGTGGTTTTGTGTACATTTAACTCAGGTAGGTTTAACTTTTCAGTTGTTATTAGTAAACCTATAAAAACTAACATTTATGAAAACGGAAAGCAGTTTCTGTGGAACAGTCATAAACATTCTGGAAAGTCTCCTATAGTCCTATTTATCCCTTACATCTCCTGCCTAAAATGTGTTTTAAACTAATTCACTGGGGCACAGGGCTGGTGTGTTGGAGAGGAGGGTTACGACAAACAGCTGGCCTGCATTTAAAGGCTTTTATGGGCATTCAGGCTTTGTGCATCTCAAGTAGTTTCTGAATGCATTCTAAAATGTTCTGAAGTGCTTCTCCAACCATTCAGGAGTCAACAAAAATAATACTACCTCATTTTCACAGGAAAAAAATACATGAAGCCAGATTTAGACAAAAAAAAAAAATAAAATGGTTAGATTAATCAAATTGAAAAATAAGACCCTTATGTTTGAGGAAACACCTCTCCACATAGTCATTTGTGATTGCAGGTAGCAAATTGTCTTGCCCAAATTACAGGCTTTCTTGTCCAAATGGCATGTACATGTGCAAATTTCAGGGTTAAACAGGATCCAATTGATTTACTGGTTATGTTAGTCCCCTGCTCAGGGTTGAACTTCATCCATCTGTAGAACATGCATTCAGTCAAAATAGTGTCACTGACTGCTCATATAGAAACATGTTCAATTCTAAGCAATGCCCATCCAATGCAGTTCTCAGTTGCATCTGCAGTTAATCATACTCATAAAGAGTAAAACACCAGCATCCTTCCCTGGGCTGTGGTTACAGTGACTTCTGAGGGGTCAATGGATGACAAGAGCTCTCCTAAGACCAGACACTGGCTTGGTTTGTTCTTCATTGATTCTACCAGCTGATGTATTATGCTTAAAACAAAACAAAACAAAACAAAACAAAAAATGGAAGAAAGCTACCCTGAGCAATCTCTCCTTATTTTTTTACCTCCAAGTAAATAAAAGTAAGTCAAATACTTTTGTTGTCTCTTTAAAGTATGTCTTCAATTTCAGGTGAGCCAGTCAAGAGGATATCTGAAGACTTCAGCATCTGCTATAACTAATGCTTGATCATTACTTTTCTGATTGTTACAAATACAAAAAAAATTACTTTTGTTGTTAAAAAACCTGAAGGGAAAAAATGAAATCCCTGTTTCTAGTGATTTTTGCTAATTAACACAGCTGAGGGCTAAAACTATCTTTCTAACCACAGCAGCATTAGAGCATCATGCATAACACTATCTCAGTAAACAAGGGCAGCTTTTACTTGTGATGCGCTGGGAATTGATAGTCAGATGAAGTAAATATGAGGACTATTTTTTCATTAGTTTCATTATCATCAATCCTCAGGGTAGAGAAAGTAAATTTTGTGCCATGACTGAGTATGATACAGGGCTGAACAAATGGATATCACACATGTAACTCCCTATTTATCGTGGGATTTACATATGTGTATACACGTATATAGATATGCTTCCCACTTTGCACAGTAGAATGTGGACAGAATCTAGAAATAAACAGCTAGCGTGTATAATTTAAATGTCTGCTTTTACAAAGCAAAGCTTTGGGTTGGCTTTGGGGGTGATTTTGCTCTTTAATAACTCGCAGGTAGACCTTGGCTTCAAAACAGTCACAACAATTTATTTTTAATTACCATTAACCTCAACAAATCTGTTTTCCTTTGTGTCCATCCCCAGCACCACAGTGAAAGTTTCTACTCCAATGTGACACACAGGCCATCACAGGGCCCAGATGCCAAGCTGCTGAAAATAGTCATCCAGCAGCAGCATCTGGCGCCTTGGTGGGCTCCACAGGCAGTGAAGCTGACAGCTCTGAAGTTGCCTGTGGGTCTGTCATGTAGTTAGAGTGCTAGCTGAGCTGACTTATTCTACTCAGTGCCATTTTTCTTTGACTTACCTTTGATCCTGAGATATTTGCATATCATATGTGCTTCAGAAAAAGTTCCTCTCTAAATCTCTTATGAGCCCTCTGTGTTTGTGCATTCTTAAAGTCAGAGGTGATATTGCACAAACACAGTCATGATGTACATTACTTGTGATGCTGTCACAAGAGAACCTCTCTCATTGCTTACATAACACATCCTATGGTTAATACAAATTGATATGCGATATCCTGAGAAATCACACAAGATCTAATAGCAGCCCTAAAAATGACACAAGACATGACTGTAGGTACCTTTCAAGCTACGCATTAATGTATTCATGTGCTAGTCTCTTCAGAAGGCTGACTTTACTTTTCCTTTCTACCCTGATTACCATATCCATTAGCAAAGGTCTACAGCACAGCCGAATCCCAAGCAGACAAAGCTGGCACTCTGGGAGACTGGAAGGAGGGGATGAGAGCAAATAAGAGCAAGGATCCAACTAGCCAGCACAGTAGGAACAGAGACTGGAGGAAGAATAGAGGAGACCAAATGATGATGAATCAAGTTCAAGGAGCATTATTGACAAGCCCGGCTCTTAAGAATTCATCTAGCCTCCACAACCCATTCATTCCTAGGCAGGGGGCAACTCCTATTACCTTTAAGAAAAACGTGGGTTGTTGATTCTCAACTCCCTGCTTCTTTCCTGGAAGAGATCCCCAAGGATCTCTTATTATCATGCATTTTGTGACAATAAAACAATGACCCTCTTTATCTTCCCTAAATATATCTACTTATAACTTCCACAGGCTCCATAGCAATTTTTACAGTGAAGTTCCCTTTCATCTTTTAATGCCAGAAGATGTAACAAACCAATTCACTCAGAAAATCATATTTAATTCCTGTTAAATCTGGAAGCAATTACACAGATTTCTATCAAAAGACAAAACAGAAACTGTAAATTGCAGTGTTCATCTTGTAGAAGCTGCTAAAACCTTGATTCAACATCTACTTCAGCCTTTCTAGACACTGTATCCTAGCTCTTCTGCTACATGTGTCCGAGCCAAAGAAAAGCAGGAGACTGTTGTTCCTGTAGCCCTTATGAGCTTTGCCTACTGTAATAGTCCAGATGGGATACTGGAAGGTAGTACATAGTAAAAATTCATGCTCATACACATAGTATGGGATATTGGATAACAGTAATTGACTTTCTTCCTCATTTTGACTAAATATTAGTAGTGAGAATGAAAAATTTGAGTTAAATCTTTGGAGAGGCTTTTCACTTTTTTATGGTTTGGAAGCAATTTTATGGAATAACCTACCTGCTTAGATTTCTGGCTCTAACATATTTATGTCAACAATTGCTTAGTGCCTGGCAAAACCAGTTCAGGAATTCTTTAACTGCATGTAATAAGGTGCAACCAAAGATTTTTACATGCTGCAGCTGAAACTTCTGGGACTGACAATATTGTGCATAGCTTGAAGTATTTAAAGACAAAACTCACAAATGTATGAAGTTCAGCAGACTGTAAACCCTACTTGTTTATTCCTCAAGTATCCCACAGCCAAAAGGATTGCTGCCTGTACATGGTACTTAAGCTACAAAAAAATAGTTTTTAAAAAAGCCTCAACCACTTAAGGTCTTTAAATTACACATAGTTTATTATATCAGGTTTTACTGTAAAACATGTGCCCTTTGTAAAAGTCTCTTCCTATATCTTTTATACAATAGCTAAAATTTTACAACTCTAAATACATGTTAAATATGAAGGGCAACTTTCAGAAGTGACTTTTTTTTTATAATCCAACCCTGTTTAGCCCAGAAAAATGGAATTTCAGGCCTTAACACTGGATCTTCTTGCATTATAATGCTTCCAGATCAGATATGAACTTATAATTGCATTTCTGTCTAATTAACTAACACACAGTACTTTGTGGTGCCTTCATGAGCTTTTTTGTTTTTCTGACTTCCTGACAGCTGCAAAGAAATGAATGTAATCTGATCAAACAAAGTTAGATGAGAATAATCTGATTCACTATAAAGTCTACTTTGGACAAAATGAAATGTTCAAAATCATGTGATCAAGCTTGAGCCAGTAGAATAAGCAATACCAATTCATGCCTTCATACCACTTACATGTTCATTTCATTTTTTGGTATTAAGTACTCAGAACTAGATGTGCTATGTGGTTGAAATTAAACTTTGAACTTTGGCTTTATTATAGATAGCATCCAATCTAACTTTGTAAGCAACTATAAAATGTCACATAGGTAAAAAAATTACAAAATACAACATATTCCACAGCCATAACATGTAACAGAACTTCTCATCACAAAGGTATGGTATTGAAATCAGTGCTAAAAAGCCAACCGTGAAAAATACTTGAGATTTTTTGAAAGTATCTGATAGTTTTTTCAGTATCATTGAATCAAAGAATGATGAATAAAGTCTCAGATATATTGAACAAACGTACTATGTGATCAAATGAAGTGCTTTTCAACCTCTCTCTTTACCCTACAATATTCTTTTCCCTAAGTTGGCTGCAAAGCATTTTCTTCCTTCTTTTCTGTAGCTGTTTTTCCCTCCCTCCCAAGCTCTTGCTTCTTCTTCCCTCTCTACGTCCCTGCCTCCCTCCCTTTCTTTTCCCTCTTTTCTTTCTTCCTTCTATCCTTCCTCCTTTCCTCCCTCCATCCTTCTATTCTTTCCATACTTCCACCTTATTCAAGCTTTTGCCCTCCCCATCTTCCTTCCAGCTAATTCATCCACTCTCTGCCTGCCCATCTCCTCACGCCCTTTCAGACAGATTTGTCTGATTGAGGTCCCACTTTTGCTCCAAGGAATCTGTATCAACTACCTTAGGCTTCCCCATCTTCTCCAGGCTCCCCCCTGGAAATTCTCTTGTGTTACATCTTGACCAGCTCTGTCACTGCAGTTTTGGTTCCTGGAGCAAGTTCCCCTTACCAGCAACTTACTCCTTTGTTGGGTTTTTTTTCACATTTCCTCTTGCCTGTCTGATTTAGTTAGACTGGCTGAGGCAAATGATGTCTATCACTCAACACCCTTTCACACATCCTTATCCAAAAGCCACACTTCAAAAAACAGCATTTCCAAGGAATTGTGCCTGTGAAAAACTTACTTCCATCCAAAAATTAGTGACCCACCAATTTCAGAGACTTGCATAGTTTCCATAATGGTGGCTACCCTATGCCCAAACACAATATGTATCTTCTGATGTAATATAAACAGAGCTGGAACAGTTCTTTTGCTGTGTGCAGACAGAAAGATTCATAAACTTCTTTAGAGATGATACTTGATCTATTTGTACTGCATTTGAATTTGTGGTGCAAACATATCATATCATCAGAGCTTGGGAAAGTACCTCGATCATTCAGGGAAGCTCTGGTTACCACACACCCATTATTAAAAAGAAAACCAAACAAAACCCCCTAAATACGTATCTCACTTTTAGGGCACTCATGGTTTTAAACTCATGTCAGAGGCAGAAGCTGGTTACACTATCCTAAATAGCAAACCTCTCAGATGAAGATATTTCCTCTCCTGCTTCTCTTCTAGAATCACTTACTGGTTTTGAAAATTCACATCTCATTTACAGCTATCATGATCTGCAAGAAGAGAACACATGGCAACTCATTTCACAATCTAATTTGTGCTAGTTCTATCCAAAATCCTTTCAGAAGAGAGATCTCTATGTAAAATGAATAAAAAAGCAAGTAATTCCATACTGGCTGATTCATACAGCTCAGGCCTCCTTACAAGTAAGGCTCAGACCTTTGACGCAGCAGTATACAGACGCGTGGAATGCCAACTACTAGCATTTCAAACATCATTGCCTTCTGCAATAATCAGCAGCTCTTGCCCATGCCTTACGTTGCTCCAGGTTGTTGCTCATTTTAATGAGTTCCTCCAGTGCTTCCTTGCAGTAGCTCCCAACAGAAGTAGAAAAAAACCCTGAATTTCAGGAACAGCTCCTGCAGAAAGTTACAACACTGTTTATCCTGATTAGTGCAAAAGGCTATCCCAGCACTATCTGTGAGGAGATGGAGACTTGAAGAAAAATTATAGAAGCTAGAAATACGATGATTTTTATCTGAAAGAGTGTCCAACTTTGTAACCTTGCCACACTTTGGAGTTGGAGATTTATGTGTTTACTTTTCTAAATTCCAGCACCGTTAAAGGTAAGGAGCAATAAACAACAAACATGTCCTAGATTGACCAAAAGTAGCAATAGGAACAGATAAAGAATATCAGTCACAGCATTTTGGGGAAAGCAACACTGCAGTAATTTCAACAGTCTGAAATCTGGTATCATTCTGTTCATAGGGAAGGATTTGCTACCAAATAACTTGAGATGTTCTTGTGTGCAGTACAATGAGGTTTAACTCCAGAAATTTTTTCAGTTGACCCACTCCTGATACCTTGAAAAAACACTACCTAAATACATAATGCAAGAGCAGTAGTGGAACAAAGCTTAAAATATATATCTATATATATCATAAATTAATTACTATACTATACTAACCACAAGTTAGTTTGTGCTATGAGCAATGTTTTTTCAGCAGAGCTGTCACGCATCTTATGTTCCTAGCAAAACCATCATAAAATAGTACTTCCAAATCTCTGTAACTCCATCAGCAACTCAGTTTTCACCTTCCTCAGGTATTAAATGTTACTTTTCCATCCACTGTAGGTACAAAAGACTACAGAACATAATTTTGAATATCAAGAGAGAGTCTGCAGCAGTGAAGAGTCAATGCCCTGTTGTATGCACATGCTTCCATTAATTCTTTTGTTCAGGTATCACTATTCAGACTTCCACATAGATCTTATAAATAAATAAATAGGACCTCTAAAGCTTTTAAAGAAAATATTTTTCTATCAGCATGAAGAGATAAAGCTCAAATAAAGCAAGCTATCTGTGCAAGTGTCTAACAAGGTACACTGCTTCACACTGACATGTGTCACTTAACTAGATGATAGTGTTTATGCTTCTCTGAGAATAAAGTTCGCAGCCTGATTTCAGAAACACAGGAGTTGGACACATACTGAAAAATATTTTATGTCAGATATGAATAACATCAAACCACCACCCTCTGAAACTGCCATACACACTGTTCTGGAAGGCTTATATAAATGGTGAAAAACATTGGAAAAACCTATTCTACCTGGCATCCCCTGCAATCGAGGTCTTCTGAGCAGTGGACAGCATCTGCCTAATTTTAGGCAGACTGAAATTAGCCACTACACTGTAGCTTGCAAGTACATCCACACCATAGCTGTCAGTTGAAAATACAGGGAACGGCATCCTAGAATTTATGTACCAACACTGAGATTGAACCATCATTTCCATCTTGTTTCCCAGACGAGCCACTAGAGGGGGAGACAATTGCAGAATTGGTGAGATGTGAACAGGTCTGTGTAGCGGCAGGCAGCGATGCACGCACCACTATGCAAGCAGGCAAGGAAGGCAGTCTGAGGAAATGGAATTCTCGATAGCTGGTGTGAGCTTACTGATACTTCATCGTACAAGCTGACACACAGTCATCATACACCATCATGCAAGTGGAAGGATGAGTTTGATGGTCATCAGCAGTGATTTTTCTTAATGTACCAGAGCTGAAAATTTACTCTAAGTGCAGACAAGATTATTTCAGTAAATTGGTAATAGGTCTATCTCCTTCAGGTCACCAATTCAAGCATTGAGGAGGTCACTAATGACTAAATGTTGTTAGCATTTGATGTTAACAGCATACTCAAGGGCTTCTTACAAGGAAAATAATTTGATGTTTTCTGTCTCTGCTTACATTGCTAAAAACCTCCAGCTCAAAGAAACCTTATTAACATTTCTGTTAGCTCAAAATTCATCATTCATGACAATGGTAACCCAATTTCTTAAAGAAATTCCAGCTTCTCAGTTGACAACACTTTCATCTCTGTAAAATCAAATTCTGGCCTGGTAGAAGTGGTCACCATCTCACTGAAGTCCTAGCTGACATCACAGTTGAAATGTATCTTCCACGTTTAAAATAATATGATGGAAATACTTTCATACATCATCTCATATTCAGTGTGCCACCAGGTTACACAACTCCCTACTATGGTCGAATATTCTAACTTAAGAACCTACCATTTTTTCTATCAAGTCTAGAAATTTGTACCTGCTAATTGATATTTTATATGTAACTCTGCATTGCCAGCTGCATGCAGAGGTTCCAGTTCAAAGGAAAAAAGAGAGAAGATTTTGCAGCAGTCAGAATAGCCTCTGCAAAGTCATACACCTTCTTGAAGTATCTATCCCTTTTTGGACGGTGAACTGAAGGAACTTAATTATTTCTCTTGGAGCTTGACTACTGATCTCTGTTTTTTTTCTTTTTCATGTTAACCATTGCAAGATGGGTCATTGCAAAACTTGTATTAAGCAAGCTTCCGTTTATTGCACACACACACTGGTAGTTGACAAGCTGGGCATGCATCAGTCTTTTCAGGTTCAGTTGGATTTGGACATACGAAAAACCCACAAACAACCTCCCCTTCACCTTGCAGCATTTATTTTGTTGCACTTGTCCAACTGACAAAGAACTTTCACTCATGGCTCTGCCAACACAGGAAGTTTCACAGAAGTGATTACACCTGGAAACAACCTTTTCAAGGTTTCAACCTATTTATTGTCATGGTGTTTTCATTCTTTTGTGCTCATGGGAGGTTCTGACACTTGTGCAATTTCATAAGAAACTGGTGGGTTTCTCATGAATTACAACAGAGATGGTTTAAAGACACTACCTTTTCATCAGGCTTTTACACTATTTAAAACATCAATAATTTACTTATTAAATAAATTATTTTATTTTTCTGTTTCACACTTATTCAGGTGTGGTGTCTAGCTTACCAAATAAGTCCCATATTTAGAAGAGAGAAAAGATAATATTTTCAAAGACGACACAGAGGTGGTGAGAACAAAAATTATCTGTGATCTGAAGAATTAGGAGACAGACTTGCATAAAGACAGAAAGCTAAAACACAAGCTGAGTCTTGCCATAATGAAAGGGTGGAACAAATTCCAGTGTCAGAAAATCAACACTATGGCCTCCAGTGAAAAATCTGCACGAAAAGTGAAGAATTGCTACCTGTATTTCCAGCGCTATTATCCTAGAGGTACTTTTGCTTACACATATTTTACAAAAGAATGATGTATTTGAATGTCTAAACACACTGATCTAGCACGACAAAAGCTGTGCGGTGGCTCTTATTACCATGGAGGAGCACAGGAAAAGCAGCAACAATGATTGATTAGCATCTTTAAGAAACCACTTGTGTGTGCTTTCATGCACTCATCTTTCAACACTTTTTCTTCCTCAAGCAGTAGAAACATTTTCCATCCTAAAATGATACTGTAAATATGCTGGGGAAACCTTATCTGGCATGCATTTAAGCAATATTTTTGTTGTGGTTAATAACTGTCAGGAAGCTCAAGATAACAGAGAATCTCAGTTATGGACTGGTGATGTAACATGGGGGACACTGCTTTTCTAAGGAAACAAATTCACAGATTAATGGTTTTGAGGTTTTCTGATGTCTAGCATCTATGAGTCACCTTCTTTTTGTATGCAAGAGCCCATATTATATTCATAAACAGAAACATCTACTTGTGTTTATACTTTATACAGAACATGATACCACATTAGCAACAGGGTATAGGAACCCCTGACATCTGTAAATCACAGTTTTTCCTAAAAGCAATTTATTTATTATTCTTGAATAGGGATCTCCCCCAGCCCTCTAACGATCAAAGCTTCCTCTGCAGTTAGAAGCTGCATTTTTATTTCTGCTGCTCTGTGTAACTGCAATTTCTTTCCCTCTCATCTCCCAGATCCAACTCCCTTCCCTAAATCCTTCCTTAAAAACATTCCTTATCTTCAGTTTTAATTGATGGTTGTTGTGAAACATTATGTGGTGCTCTGCATGAAGGACACAGTGTAGGTACAAACAGTACCATTGGCAAATAGGCCACCAGAAAATCTGTAAGCAAGACCATTTTCAAGATAAAACTGCTGGATTTGCTCCTTGGCTAGTGAGCTTTGCCACAGATATAAACCCACACATCCTCTACAAATGCCTTTGTAGAACTTTGGAGGTTATTAATAAACTAGCTTTAAAAGTGTCTGCCTGTTTGGCAGAGTCAGCATATAACTCCATGCAGGAGTTAACACAGTCAGGAGTCCTGCCATAATAGCACTGCCCAGCAACACCAACTGATCCTGCTGTCAGCAATGGAGCACTGCAGGGGAAAAAGGACTACAATTAAACCAGAAGCATTGGGAGTCCAGGTACACATACAAACACCTACTGCTAGAAATCTGAAGATCATAGGTTTTCAAATACACTGCAGACACAGAATTATATTAGAAGGCAGAGGAAACGATGCAAAGAAGATGCATTAAATGAGGATTGCACAGAAATTCAGGATATATCGATACTGATCTTTGGAAGATGTAGATATTCCTACATTTTGCTATATTTATTTATTAATTAACCTGGTTGCTGATAAATATCTTCAGGATTGATTAATCAAAAGTATTTTAAAGGTTAAATTGAACACTCATTTTAAACAAATAAAAATTACAGGAGCTTGACCCTGGGGTCTGCCCGCATTTGTTGCAGGGATTTCATCCCCAGTCCTGGACTCTGCTTAAAGAAGACAAACAACACCAACAGGAAGCCTAACTTCACTTTAACTAACTGAAATTAAAAAGAGCAATCAGTCTTTTTTGGCTTACATCAGAGAACGTATCTGTGCATAAAAGGCCTTTGCATTCTTCCACAAAGACTGTATCTGCCTTTGGTCAACGGCAAGGGGTAAAACACACCTCACAAGTTTTGCTACGTTTTCCTGACTAGGTGAGAAGGTGACCTAAAGAAATAGTTGCAGAAATGCCTTCAATTGCAGTCGAATCCCTATTCTATACAAACATTTTCCTTAATCAGGGGCCATCCTGTCTGCATTTTAATTTAGTCTGCAGAATGTCTGCTTAAATGTAGTCATCTCCTTCAGCTTGTTTCAATACCCTGCCTCTAAAAAGGCAGAGCAGAGCAAGTCTTGCTTGCATAACTGAATTTTGTGGGGATCGCTTAGAAACCGTGAAGTACAGAGAGGATGGAAAGTGCTACCACATCTGAGTGCTAATTGGTATGTGATAATGTGCAAAAGCAGACTTTCTGCAAACACCTGTCTGCAGCATCCTGCAGCTATTTAATTTTCTACTCAGTAAAACTTCAACAAGAGATTAAACCCCATCCCAAGCCAATCTAATATACATTTGGATTAAACCCGATCAAGGCTTTTCATATTTTCAGGGACACTTAATAAGTTCAATTCCCAGGGTAATATTTCCTTTCTCTACCATTTTTAGTGTAGACTTTGCCACCCTATTCATGGCTCCTCACAAAGCAATGGATGTGTAAAAGACAGATACAGAGGCTAAACTACTGTAAGCGCAATATAAATTGATGCTTATACTTCAGATGTAAGGAAGGGCTCTACAAATCTGGCCTAATACAAGATAGTTCTTCTTCACTCGTTTCTGTCCTCAGACCATGCATGTTGCAAAGCCAGCTCTGCAGTAAACTCAGCCAGAGGAGTCATCTAAAAGCTTTCTTTACAGTGACTGGAGAGACGGACACAACATTATGCACCATCCCTGGAGATATCCAAGGCCAGGCTGGATGTGGTTCTGAGCAACCTGATCTAATTGAAGATATCCCTGCTCATTGCAGAGGGGTTGGACTACATCATCTTTGAAGGTCCCTTCCAACCGAAACTGTTCTAGGATTCTACGATTCCATGATTATAGGGCTACTAAATTCCATCTTTAAGATAGTGGTCTAAAACTTTACACAATTAACATTAAGTGAAAACTTGAATAAGAGTTGCAAAATACAATTCTTTCTGAAAAAAAAATCACTGAGCCAATTCACATAATAAAGGTAAAGGGATAGTGCCACACTGCACAACTAAGTCACTCAAGTTACAGCTAATTCGGTACTGAATTCAAGCCACATTAACCATACTCACATTCAGTTGGAAATCAAAGCTACCAGCAGAACATTTCCACCAGTGTATATATTTAGACTTGACCTCTAAAAATACTTTAGGTTAATTCTCATAACTGGCACGTGAACAACACATTGTACTGTAACATCCATGGTCAAAAATCTGATTTTTTTTTTTTCTATTCAGAGCAGTCTGAAGAAAAAAGTGCTCTGCATTGGCTTACAAGTCTACAGAGGAATAAAAATTAAAGGAATAAAAA
The DNA here is from genome assembly GCA_026283785.1 of Coracopsis vasa. Taxonomy (NCBI): domain Eukaryota; kingdom Metazoa; phylum Chordata; class Aves; order Psittaciformes; family Psittacidae; genus Coracopsis; species Coracopsis vasa. The sequence goes on from JANHGB010009399.1 coordinate 20,501, forward strand.
AAGCATGAAAACTTAAATGGCGAATTTAAAGTATTAACATTTTTGTACAGGCTTTCAACTTCATCTTCAAACTGCTGTTAAGTCCTGATTGTGCCTAGGGTACGCAAAATGTCTCTTTTTTTCTGTTTCAGCTTGGGTGTATGTTTGCGGTTTATTTTACAACCTCAGGTCTCAGTCCTACTCTTGAAAATATGGGCATTCACTGCTTTGTACCTTGCCAATTTGGCTAGGATCCATTTTAGAATGCATGGTGACTGAACAACGACATATATATAAAACTGTGCCTGTTTATGTCTAGAAAAGCTATATCAAACCCTCAGAGAAAGTCAGAAGCTAATAGATATATGCAATATAATGTATCACTCGCACATGCACCTTCTGTATGCTACTACATTGGCAAAGCTCTGTCTTTTTTCGCATTCAAACCCATTCTTTTTTAAGAGTGGGCCCAAAGCAAACTGTAGGGCTTTGGTATTCCTGAATTCTGCAGTTGGGGTCTATTTTGCTACTTTTCTTACAATATGTAAATACTTCTTTATAACTCAGTTTTAAACTCCTTTAACATAACTTTGAATGAGCTACACATTTGTTACCATGTAAGACAAATCACTGATACTCCAGTTCGTTGCGTAAGTCATCAGGAAAGCACAAAGCCTCCCTTGCCACTGATCTGGGAACATGAACCCTCACACTGCTTTCTTCCTAAACTCAATACGGTACCTCTTTTTTACTGTCTTTGTAGCTCGTGACTGGCAATGTCCATCTACCTTTTTTTTTCCACATTTAACTGCTACTTCTAGTCATGAACTAAATAAGCACAGCTTCAAATCGCACAGGCAAATAATTGTAAGCTACAGTATAGAACACAATGCCCAATACCCAAATCAAACCTAAATTTTCCAGCGCTATGTTGCACTGAAGACCACAAAACTAACACTAACTTTCCTACAGAGCATGGCAGTTTTCAAAACCCACAGCAGAATGCCAGGAAGTGACAAGATTATTTAAAAAATACTCTCAAATTCTGCACTCATGAAAAGCTGTGACTATCATTACTAGTTCTGCTAATTTTAAGCATTAATCAGATAAAAGCCCACAGCCTAACTGATGAAAAATAAATGGGAAGATTATACACCTTGATGGGGCTTTATTTAACAAAGCTCTTTAGATCTAGTGAGAAACAGAGAGGATAAAAATTCATGCAAGTGTCACATTGTTACTAGAAATTCAGATCATTTGGAAGCAACAGCCAAGTAGTACAGAGTACCCCCAGGTGCTCCCACAGTAATACTGGTAGTCTGATGGGATGCAGTGGTGGATGAGGAAGCAGACAGCCCTGCAGTGACATGCATATTCACACAGCAAAAAGGCAGTGTTACACATACAAGCAGGCTTCCTGTGGCATGCTTTAATCCCAATTAAAGGATAGTACTATTTCATCTTGCAAAACTTTTAAAGACATTCTAGAACAAACAAACAAACAAAAAAGCAAAAGTCCAGCTTAAAGCACCAAATTACAATAGACTTTGTTTGCATGTATTTAAAATAGCTATTGTTTATGAAACCCATAGTGTGGTCCATGTAATTCACTGCATCCAGGAAGGTTTCTGCTGCTTCAATGTGGAATTAATCCTTGGTCTCTGCACTTCAGATGCAAATCCATGATACGGAGAGATTCTTATTAAAAAAAAAACCCAAAAATGAATAGTTTGGTTTGGAAGGGACCTTCAAAGCTAATCTAGTCCAACCCCCCTGCAATAAGCAGGGACATCTTCAATTAGATCAGGCTGCCCAGAATCACATCCAGCTGGCCTTGAATGTCTCCAAGGATGGTGCATCTACCATCCTTCTGGGCAACTTGTGCCAGTGTGTTACCACCCTCTTTACAAAGACTTTTTCCTCACATTCAGCCTGAATCACCCCTCTTTTAGTTTAAAGCCATTATCCCTCATCCTATCACAAAAGGCCCTGCTAAAAGGTCTTCCCCATCTTTTTTATAGGCCCCTGTATATTTAAAGGGGCTGATAATTTGAAAGTAATTAAACCTGAGATTTTCCTAAAATCCACCTACATTACTGAAATGAGATGTCCATTGTCAAAATCTCCTGGGTGTGTAGCCAAAGCAGCCTATTACACTTACATGCCTTTAAAAAAAAAGAATGTTACATTTGTTTTAGTGTTGGTCATTCAACCTATTTTAATGCATGTCTGGGATTTAAATGATGCACTAAATTTAGCCCCCTCTCTGTGTGGGGCTGATTTTCACCTCAGAGCATAAAACACTTAATTATAAGATATGTCAAGTTTCCAAACAGGAATCAGAAGCTCTCCAGAAATACATCAGGATTGATTTTGAAGCACTCTAACACAGAAAACAGAAAGTGAATAGCATCCCTCTAGCTCAGGAGAATGAAATGGGAGAGAATCTGCATGCATCACAGCAAAGGAGAGTTTTAAAGAGGGATTTGACAGAGAATAGTGGAGAAAATTGAGGTAATATTAGGCTAGTCCTCTCAAAATGAAAAGAAAACTCAGAAGGAAGTGCCTAGATGCTTCCATATAGAAGTAGACTTATGGTGGGAAGTAGACTTTGGAGGAAGGAATCAGCTCACTAATAAATAGAAGATGAAGAAGAGGATATCCTATGAAAAGCTTTGAAAGTTGAGTGATACATGTTGATGTTATAGAAACAAGGCTAGAGGACAAAAGCAAAGAGGCCGGTGACTTTTAACTGAAGTGTCAATGCTCAGAGAAAGTTTCGATGATCATCTGAACCCTCTTATTCCCATTTTTTAGACTAAAATTAGTGAGAAACCAACTTGCGTTTTGATGAAGGTGAAAGAAGCCAAGGCCAGGTAGGATGGGGCTTTGAGTGACCTGGTCTAGTGGAAGGTGTCTCTGCCTGTGGCCTGGAGGTTGGAACTAGGTGATCTTCAAGGTCCCTTCCAATTCAAACCATTCTATGATTCTGTGATAAGCAGAAGGCAAATGAGGGAAGTCTTAGCAAATAGACTGGGTAAGATGCTGTTCTGGCAGCCCCTAACTTCAGAAGAGAGAAATGAAGCCCAGAGAGACTCAGTAAAACAAGTACCAAAGAGAAGAGACGTCTGTAACACAGATAACCCTAAGGACTTCAAGGTTCTGCTTGGGGAAAAACTATCATAACCCAAGGGCACAGTTTCTCTACAGGAGCTTTAACGTAACAGGCTAGTTTTAACTGATACTCGGTTTGGGTTAATCCTGCTTGCAAAACAAAAGGCAGGCTCTTTTCTAAACATCTGAGACACATTTATATGCATGTGTAAAAGCATGGTCATCACTGAATACTTCACTTTTACTTTCAATTACATAATTTATCTAAGACATTTAACATATTCTCTGTATTTCCTTAGGGAATAAAATGGTAGTGCAGCTTAGTTACAAAAGCAATGTCTGATGGAACACAAACACACACACAGAATCATAGAATCATGAAATGGTTAGGGTTGGAAAGGCTCTTATGATTACCTAGTTCCAACCCCGCTGCCATAGGCAGGGATAACTCACACCAGACCGTGTTGCTCAAGGCCTCGTCCAACCTGGTCTTGAACATCGCCAGGGATGGAACACTCACAGCTTCCTTAGACAACCTGTTCCAGTGCCTCACCACCCTCACAGTAAAGAACATCTTCCTTGTATCTAACCTGAACTTCCCCTGTTTAAGTTTAAACCCATTACCCTTTGTACTATCACTAAAGTCCCTGGTGAAGAGTCCTTCACCAGATTGCTTGTAGGCCCCCTTCAGATACTGTAAGGCTGCTGTGACATCACCACACAGCCTTCTCCAGGCTGAACAACCCCAATTCTCTTAGCTTGTCTTTGTATGGGAGGTCCTCTAGACTCCTCACCCTGTTTGTGATTGCCATACAGTAATTCTCAGGACCTAACTCCTTTCTAAGTTATTGTATTGTACTTAAGATTTCTTGCAATTTCCTGCATAAAGTTCACTTATAGGGAAGTTATAATAAATTGAAATAAATAAATGCTGAGACTGCGTGCTTGCCTGCCAACCAAAGTGTGTTCAGAGTGCCTCACTGAGGAGCACAGCCTCTAACCCACATCCAGCTCCTTTCTATCAGTATCTGAGCTAGCTTAAACATAAAACGCCTTCATATTCCACTACACTGTGTCTCATCACTGCAATTGCAATACAGATATACACCAGCCGTGTCT
>JANHGB010009400.1:10822-23164 GCA_026283785.1 Coracopsis vasa
GACTGGTAGCAGAAGAGGACAAGCAGCAGCTTTTTGAACTGGCTCCTTTTTTCTGGGAGCAGAGGCCAAACATACCTACTGGGAGTGTGTTGTGAAGGCAGTGATAGCGTTGCACATTCAGGTATGGAAGAAAATGGCATGATTTGGGTATATAGAAATACAATTAAATGAAGAAAAGTCTGAATTAAAGAGAGACAGTTTAAGAATAGATGTATGGGTAGTAGATAACCTTACATGTGTTGGCCTTGAGAACAACTGTGTGATGATCCTGAAACACACTGGTATTACACTAACTAAAAATAAATGCAAGTGAAAAAGTGGAAGGTATTATGTTTAGTTTAAGGATGTGCTTCATTTGATTATAGACTATGAACTAGTCAGAGATGAGTTCAAGCAAAGGCAGGCTGGCTGGTTGAGAAGCATGGCCTTCATGGTTTTAAGATGTACTAAGGTATTGCAGACAGGTAGGGAGAGCTAGGCGGAAGATGTTATTGGCAGTTTGACTTAAATTTCTCTGACCTGGGTACTTTTTACCTAAGTGGAGCATATCAGAGAAGATTATAATAACTTTACACTTCAGTGATTTTCCTGTTATGGTATCTTCTAGATTCTCTACCAGTCAAAATACAAATTATTGAAGCATTTCCTGACTTTAAAACATGGGCAAGTATCACTTGCAGATTTTGTCTCTTTCTGACAGCACAGGAATGATTAAATCAATGTCTGTGGCTTCCAAGTTCTAGCTAACTTGAAAATGTCAACAGTCAGTAAGTTAAGTAAGCGTAAGGAATTCTTCTTTTGTAGTGGAGTAACACAGGAAGAGAGTAATTTAATGAAATACATGCCCCTGCTTTGAAAGCGTCTCAAAATATAAGTTTGTATTTTAGATCCTGGTGTACAGGTTGCCGGCCAAGGTTATCAGCTAGCGAGACTATGCAGGAGAGGCGATGCATCTGTTCTTCCTGTGAAGAGAGATATGAACTGAAAAGTGCTCCAATGCATATCCTTGTTGTCAGTTAATCTGAAGCAATTAATGGAAGATAAAGTACTCAGAACTTTACCGCTTTCTTTTGTAGTAAAGTTCTGTTTTTATTGGTTTGTCAGGGAATTGGCTCTGACTCTTAAATCTGAAGCATTTTAAGTGGGGATATCAACATTGCTAGGAATAGGGTTTATTGCTCTTGGAACACAGATGGGAAGTAATCCTTCGGGGAAGCCTGCTTGTGATCTCTTCAATTTTATACTGTTTCAAATGAGAAGACTGTAGCTTTACCTGGATTTAATTGCACCTCTTGTTTGGAAATGGGTATTGGAGAACTTGACAGAAATTTTGATGGGCTGGGTTATTTTTTAGGCTGTCTTGCATTGATACAGTATTTCCTATTATCAAGTTCCCACCCTTTGAAGCTTGCAGCCCAAATTGGATAGAGGAAGAAATACCAATGACAGTTCCCAGGATGAAGGTCTGTGTGGATGCATAAGGCAATAATATATACTTATGGAGAAGTGCAGCACTTGAGGGATGCAGTATTTTGAGAGGACTTCATTATTGTATTTTTTATGCTATTTTGTTCTGCTAATGGGTCCTATCTGCTCTATTATAGAATTAGGAGTGTGTATAAAACCTGACAGTGGATCAGTATAAGTAATAATAATAATAGAAAATATAAATAACAGCTTATGCAGGGTTTTGGATGTACAAAAATGACACTTACTAGAACCAATTTCTGTATCTGATGGATTGCATTTGAAAGGCTTTGTGAGCTTTCTGAGCTTTAAGATAAAGAGGAAAGAGAAATGTTAATGGATTGGTCACTGCCTTTGCTATTCTGTAAGTAGTAGTCACAATTTGGATCATGGAAAATATTTGCTCTGTGTCAAGGCTATGACTTGCACTGTTTTTCACAAAGGATGGATGGATAAAATCAGGATCTGTAACCTAACTCAGAATTTTTAGGCACTTAACCCAGTTTGTATTACATTTCTCGCCTTCAGAATGAGCACTCAGCAGCAGTAATGAGATTCATGTCATGTAACACAAATCTCCGTTTGAGCTCTTGCTTCATCAGCATTCCCATAAAAGACTGGATCAAAACTGCTTTGTGCAGGTATGGTGGCTTAGCCTTGGCTAACAGCAAATGCCCACCCAGCTGCTCAGTCTCTCCTCTTCCTAAGTGGGGCAAGGGCAGAAAATAGGATGAGAAGACTTGTAGCTTCAGATAAAGAGAGGCAGACCACTTACCAATTACTGTTGTGGGCGAAACAGGCTTGACTTGGGGAAAATTAATTTAATTGGTTGTCAGTTAAAATAGATTCAAGTAGTAAGAAACAGGCAGACATGAAAGCAACACTTTTCCTCCTCCCTTTCCCAGGCTTAACCTCACTCTAGTGCTCCAGACTCCTGTACCCCTGCCTGCGTGATGCGGGGTTATAGTCATTGTGAGGTGGTTTCTTTCTGATGCTTCTGCCTTCTCACTTCCCTCTGCTCTGATGTGGGCTCCCCATTGGCTGCAGTTCTCCTGGGAAAAAATCTGCTCTGGCACAAGCTGTCCATGTGCCATGGTTCCTTCAGGGCATATCCACCTGCTCGAGCTTGAGTCATCCCCACCTGCAGTGGTGGATATCTGCACCTCCTCCCCCTCCTTCTCTGACCTTGGTGTTCATTTTGCTGTTTCTCACTCCTTTTGTTCCCTCCTCCTCTCTGTGGCATTTTCTGCCCTTCCTGAAGTAGGCTTTTCCAGAGGTGCTGAGCTTTGCTCAGGGGCTCAGCTGCATTCTGCTGTGTCTGTTGGAGCCAGCTGGGCTGGGACAGGGCAGCCCCTGCCCTCTTCCCATAGGGGCTACTCCTGCGGCTGCCACTGCCAGAGGCATTTTACCACTTGCTGTTTACCTCACATAGAAATCATCATGGTACTCTGAAGATGTGGTCCTTGGCTAGTCTGTAGGCCGTTTGGTTGCAAGAAATGTGCCATCCTCAAGTGTTCACATCCTGAGTATCACTTCTCAAATGGAACTGAGACAAACCCCAAGTTATTAGAAATAAAATCTTAAAGCAGTTTTAACTAATGAAACTTCTTGAGTGTTCCCAACTAGTTTAACTAACTGAAAAAGGTTTCTTCTAAGAAAATAATCTGAAGAAATATTGATTCTGTTTGTTGTATTTTGTCTAACAGTGCAAATGAAAAGCATGGAGGTGAAGCACAGTCATGAGAGTTAGCAAAAGATCCAAGTACAGAATTACTTGTTCACAGATTATTGGAAGAGGTTAGATAGTAAATGCTGGATATCTGAAATTAATGGGAATGTATTTTAAAGTGCACCCAGAATTTTGAAATAATGGTCATAGGATTCTTTCATATTTTAAGCCAGTCTGAACGGACTACTTTATTAAATAAAGACCTTAATCCTTAGGAAAACCTTGTACAACTTTGTCTTGGAAAACTCGGTTTGCATCAGAACCACAGTTGTGTGAATGAAATGCAGCATGCTGTAAAAGAGATATTTTCTCTTAAGTTCACAGTTGAGTGTAGCTGTCCCCAAAATAGCTAGTGATGACCTCAGTGCTTTGATGTTGATGTTCAGATATATTTGAAATCCCATTATATATTTTTTTTTTTAATTAAAGGCTTTTATTTTAAATTTAAGAGATCTGTAAAGTTGCTTTTCTGGAATATTGAAAAATAAGGCCTATGAAGTACCAGTGATGATTCTTTTTCAGTAAGTTTTTCTTAGCACATTGGTCTTACAGATAACTCATGTATTTTATTCAGATGTCCAGGTTTGTGAGGATTGTTTTGAAACCTCTCTTGCAACAGTTTCACTCAGAGCTTTGCAAATTGGGATTCTCAGGGTGCCTGGGAATTTGTGGTGTTTGAATGATAATTTTGGAAGCTAGAAGTCATATTTCAAAGCGAGTTTAATGAATTTTTGATGAAACAGTTGCATCTTGAAGGAAGTGGCTACAATGGACTTCAGTATGAAGGTTGTGTCTACTCAGAAGGTTCTCAGGACATCAGTGCTCTAATGTTTTTTTTCCTTCCTTTGGAAACACAGCCAGGAAACCTTAGGTCAGTTCAGTGGCAAGCTGAATGGGTGAAATAAAGGATCCATGAATTTCCACAGGTATTTCCGGCTATTTATTGTTGCTGCAGTTGGAACATAACCTTGCTCAAGTTCAGTGAGATATATGACTCTGTCTGGAGAACCACTGAGGAGATGAATTCTTATAGTTCAAGTGAGTTAGAATGTTGTAGTTCTGTAGAAACCTCAGTCAGTGTGAAATACTGCATTGCTTGAAAAGCAATGGAGAATGCACTCCGTGGAAGCTGGCAGATCTATATGCTACCAAGAGCATTGTGACATTGCCATGAAAATAGAACATTACCTATAGGTATCAAGTTTGCTAATGGACATACACCAGCCTTTTAACACACTGCTTTCTTACCAATTGAATTTTGTGCTACCATTGCTATCCTATTTCTGTTTGTTGTTGTGTGTGATCTTTTCTCTGACTGCCTTTCCTCTCAACACCTTGTTTCTGTAATTTCCTATTATATCTTTCCTCACATTTAGCCTTACATAATAAGGGAACAGAGAGGAGTTAGGAGCAGAGTAGGAAAACCAAAGGATCAGGAAGTATTTTACATGTCTATTTCCTATCTGTCGCTTTCTATGCTGCTTCTGTATCTGGACGTAAGTAGGACATAAAAATAGAAACATCTTACCAGTTTTCATTTGGTTTGTTTCCTTGTGAAATACAAGACCTCAGATGTATGGGTAAAGCTTATCCTTTAGTAAACCAGGGATTTCTAAACCTCTTGGGACTCATGCCCTACTTAGAAGGTGTTTATCAAATTTGTTTGTTTTTTATACGTGTCTTGCAACTTATGCATGCAAAGTTTTCTGAAGAGATCTACATCTCTACCAGAAAAGTTTGCAGACCATGATGTGACATGCCATTTGCATTTCCACTTTGTGGAAATGAAGCTCTCTCTTCATTTGTTAGCTTTTTTGTTTTTCTTCTGCTGTGTTCACTATCATATTTACCGAACAAGCTACTAAGGACACACATTTTTCTGAATGAAGACCAAAGATTGTGGCAGTACTAAGATGTGTTGTCTTATTTTTGACTGACAGCTTTTTTTCTTCAAATAGCCAGGGGTGTTACAACAGTGTAAGTGATGATGTAGATCTGTTGTTTGTATTCAGATTGACTTGTCATCTGGAAGAGAAAATGCTTGCGTAGTCAGTATGATTTCAGAAGTAACCAGGCTGGTCTAACACCTTGCTGCTATGGTGCGGAGGAGCTGATTCTTCCTATCTTTAGTTAAGCTGCTCCTTCTCTGTGCAGTTCCTCCTGGTTATGTGTTCTGGTCTGTTGTGTTGACAAGCACCAGAAGTGGAATTTACTGTGCTGGGACAGCAGAAAACCCTGTGTTCCTCTTACTGGGGTTAGTTTCTGCAGGCTTACTGAGCTGGTTTGCCTCCCTCAGGGATCTGAAGAGTGTAACAGACAGTGGAATATGAACAGTGGCAGCAGCTTATAGCTGCTTACATTTATAAGGGTACTTCCATGTATTGTAAATGTAATTATTTTAGAAATTAGATATCTCACATGTTAATGTTGGGTGTGCTGCACTCTGTTGCTTTGTTTTAAAGTTATAAGAAGAAATGATAGTCTGACTTATCAGTGTATAAGTACCGGTGTATGTCTGTGTTATAGCTGTATTAGTATTAATTTTGCTATAGAAAACCAAGTTCATTAGCATAAACTCAGGATCATTGATACCACTTTTTTGAGTTTAAGTTTGATTCGCATGGTAGTAGAGAAGGGGGCAGAAGGTCCTTAACCATGCCAAGATCTGGGCCGTTCCCCCTCCTCTCAAATCTGTCTTGTAAATAATCAGATTTTAGAATTTGATGGTTTAATTCCCTGCATTTTTATTCTGCACTGAACATGATTTAATTGTTGATTTGGTAAAGAGTGACTGAAGACAGTAACTTGTAAAAAGCAAGGTGGCAGGATGTTGAGTTAAATTGGAGGGGGTGAGGATGTCGGGCTAATAGTTCTGCATTTGTTGGTAGCAAGTCCTTTAATCATTGGAGAGTGTTTGATCTCTGCTCCAGGCTCTGGAGGAGGAGTGCTGAATCTGGACATTTCTATGGTGTCAGCGAAAGTGTGGTAGGTGCGTAATGGTAGTTATTAGTGAACTCCTCTGATCAGAGATGTTATCAGTTACTCTTTTGCTTCAAGAGATGTTGGATAAGTTTCTGCAAGTTCCCACCCCACCGATGATTTGTCTATGACTGGTATGGTTCCACTCAAAACATGTATGCATAGACAGTAATCCTTTACTATAATCTCATTTTATCTTCAAGAGAAGGGAATACATCTGTCAAATTTGTACTGTACTGCAGTGCAGCTGTTCGGTAGAGCATGAACAAGAGCTACGGTCCCCATGACATGGTTTGGTTTTGCCTTCCATCTAAATAGTCTCTAGTTGGGGTTTTTTTTTAATTGTTAGTACTGACAGGAAAACTTGTTTGTCCTTTGAGAAACAAATAATGTCAACAAGCAAGATAGAAAAGAATTCCTCACTACCACAGCATGTGCTTTTCCTGTTTTCCAAGTCACTCTTTGGTCTTTGTAACCTAAACATAAATGGAAAGAAGCTAAATTTTGATCATTCTCCTTCAGTGTGGTTACTAGAACTGTTCCCAGTTAGATACCAAAGATGATGGTGATCTTGCTTCCCACACTTCATGCTTACCAGTCTTGAATATGACCCACATTCTTTCTTGGTTTTGCATTGCATTTGAATGAATGGGCTATGTTTAATTCAAACATAAAATTATCAATAATCTAGGCAATACATTGTGGTTGTCCTGGTTTTCCTGGCTTGAATATTTACTGTTCTGATGGTCTTAACATTTCACAAAATTTGGGTGCTTGAATATTAAAAAAAAAGAAAAGACATAAGAATAATACAATTTGAAGTAATTGCTGCAGTTTTCTGTTCTTAATATAAAAATTAAATAAATTTCTGTTGTAATGGTACTTTGGAAGTAACTTTATATATATGCATAAATAGTCTGGGAAGCCTATGTTTTTCATCAAAGCAAGTTTTGGCTGTCAAGTAGGAAAATTACCTAGGTACTGCATAGCTGTACAGTAAAGGATGCCATGCTTCCTGTGTACTTAAGAGGCAGAGGAGTGAATGACCGTATATAATTAAAGGCATTAATAAATAGAAGTTTCTCTGAGCAGCTGACTTCTGGTGTTAGGTGCCTATTGTCTGCATTAGTCTGCAGCCTTTCTGCTAGTAATGCCTGTCAGTTTGCACATGTTCTCTAGCTGCTCTTCTACCATCCCCAGAGACCTGACTGACAAGATCATGGGCAACCTGCTCTAATCTTGCTCGGAGCAAGGGTGTTGAACTAGACAATCTCCAGAGGTCCCTTCCAACCTCAGTCATCCTATGATGCTGTGAATTCTTGCTATTTAGTGGCCAGTAATGAAATCATAAGTGACATCTGCGTATCCATGTACAGTTTCTCTTTTCTTTAATGTAAACCTTGTATAAATGTAAAAATTACTTTTAGCATTTAAGTAACTTCTGGTCAGAGCTACTTGAATGAGTACTTCAAGACTTCTACTAACAGGTACAGCCAATGCTTGTAATGACTGCTACATGCATTATGAACAAAGCAGATGTTTTTGTTTTAAGTGTATGGTCAGCTTGTTCCCTGTTAGAAAACATGTGTTTCATGCTGTTTGTGCCATATGAATATGAAATCAGCTCTGGATCCAGGTTTTCCAGATCCTCCTCTGGAAGAAAGCACTGTTTCAAAATGGCCTTCTCTAATAAATGTTCTGTGGGATGCTGTAAGATTTTTCTCTTCTTCAGCTGTTTTTACAGAAACAAGTCTTATAAGGAACAGCTGAGGGAACTGGGGTTGTTTAGTCTGGAGAAAAGGAGGCTTATTGCTCTCTACAACTACCTGAAAGGAGGTTGTAGTGAGGTGGCTGTTGGTATATTCTCTCAAGTAACAAGCGATAGGACAGGAGGAAATGGCCTCAAGTTGCACCAGGGGAGGTTTAGATTGGGTATTAGGAAAAAATTTATTCAGCAAAAGGGTAGTCAGGCATTGGAACAGGCTGTCCAGGGAAGTGGTGGAGTCACCATCCTTGGAGGTATTTAAGAGGTCTAGATGTGGTCCTTAGGGACACAGTTTAGTGGTGGACTTGGCAGTGCTAGGTTAGTGATTGGATTTGATGTTCTTAAAGGTCTTTTTCAACCTAAACAAGTCTCTGATTCTATGATTTACTCTGAAATTTTTGCCTGGGCACTGTATGGAGCAATTGACCTCTTTGGGATCAAAACCCATCCAACTCCTGGATAGAAATTCCTTAGTTTGTTTTTTAGGTTTAGGCATAACAATAGTCCAAACTGCTTTAGGAAGTCTGAGGAAAAATCCTCTAAAAATGATGCAACGTGCAGCCCTTCAGGTACTCTGAACCTTCAGTTTTACCTTTAGGGAGAATGAGACTTTTAGATTTTGAGTAGGAGGAGTTTCCTTTCTCACTCCCAAGCTAATTTCTCTCTGGGAAGATTTGAAGCACCAGAACGGAGATTAAAAGGCAATCGACTTGCTGGAATCCTGCACATCAACTTATGGTCCCATTGGTATACTGGAAATCTCATAATTGTCCTTGTTACCCCTTGACCCTTTCCTCCCTTATTATTTTTTCAATTATTATTTTTGGTCCTGACTTAAGACTTGAGTTTTCTATATCTTTCTCTCTCTGGAAACCAGTACAGGACAGGTGAAGCAGCAGCATCTTCTGTGCTCACAACTTCATCTACTTGATGTCACCTCATGTGAGATCAATCTTTATTTGGAACTAATGATAACTGTGATCTTTTGACTTCAGTGCATTTGGATAATTATGCTTTTTAAGAGTCAGAAATATATTACCTGAAATACTGAAGATTTTGGTAGAGAGTGGGTGAAGTGATACAACATGCTTCTAGATTTTTATCTGCTCACTTGCAAAGAAAGATTAAAGTTTGTTTGGCCAGTCAACTCTGATTCTATAGCTGGTTTGCTCAGTATTTCTTATTCCTAAATACTTCCTCTTAAAATTGAGATCCTCTGGGGTTGAGCCTCTTTGCTTAAGTCTTTGTGGTAGGAGATTTTATCCTAGTTCTGCACATTTTTCTTGCAGCTGTGTTATTCAGAAGAGAGTGAAATGAAATACTAAAAATAATTATTTTAATCTATGCCATTTGGCGTATAATGAAGAAAACACTGATTTTCCCCACACTTTTTTACGCTTCAGACATTGAGCTGTCAAGGATCTATAATATGTAGCTACTGTTGTTAGCAGAGGATCATGTGTATTCTTGCCAGTGTAGCAAAGCAGTATGAAAGAGGTGTTGCATTGTAGAAAAACATCTTGTGCATGGAACCTTTATACCAAGATCGAGGTTGTTCATAGTTGTCACAGAGGTGATAGCAACTATGGTATCTGTGAGAGGCGTGTTTGCATTGTACCTTTACAAGTATTTCCTTGTGATGTTAAAAATACAACTGAAATACGTAATTATCAGGCCCTTTAAAAAATATTACATTTACTGCATTAATATTAGGAACACTTGAGAAACCACATACGTAGTAGTTGTGGCCTAGATAACCTTCAGTGTTCTGCTTTAGTTTTTATCCAAGACTGTTGAACCATCACAGGAAAGGTAATAGTTTAACAAGGCAGCTGTTTGGCACCCTACAGAGCAACCGGTAGCAGGTTCATTGGTTCTGTTGAGAAAACTTAATCATTTACTATGGATGTATCTCAGTGTACTCTGGAATTGAATGAATTTTTTAAGTTACCTCTTGGAGAGGGATTCTGCAGGCCAGAGAATTGCTCCTAACCTGTGTTCAGTTAGGGCTTTTATTTTTATTCAGTTTTTTCTTTTTGAACTGTGTGCAGTGTTGCCATTCTTTCCTTTTAATCCCCATCTCTCTAAAGTTACTTTTAGAAATGAATTTAGAACTACATATTCCTCTCACCTAGCTTGCTGACAACACTGGGTTCTTCAACAAATGCTTGGAGATTGTAGTATCATTTATCAAAAAAGTGATTATTTTGTAGTTTTGCCTGTAATTCAGAGGATGATTCAAGATGGATCATGGTTTTAAGCTAATAGCAATAAGTATGCTTCATAATTTTTGACCCAGGATAAATGAAGACTAATCCTCGGTTTTAATTCTCTTGGTTTTCTGCAAGTAACTGCTTTGGATCTCAATAGTGTGGCAACAATTTTGCTTCAAAAGCGGATGTTAAAAATCGAGTAGCAAGGCAGCTGTCATTGTGATATTTTTAGACACTATTTTACAGAGTCACGTCATCATGTGTGTTTTTCCCCCACCCCGTATTTATGCCAGCCTTTATTCTCATTTTGAAAATGGTTAGGGTTGATCCATATTTCAAAGAGGGATAGCCATGAACCACAAGGTTCTTCTCAAAGCATTCGATATGGGTATGTCTAAACTTTCTCTAAGCTGAAAGAAAACAGCTTGCCTGTGTAGAAGTGTCTGGGTTTTTCACTTTTACTTTAGTGCTAACAGAAACGGATATTTCACCTAAAGCATTCTTCATTTTGTCTTGCAGTTCCAAAGTGCTCAGACTTGTCTTTAGTTATAAGCAGAGGACAACCTATTGGGCAGGTGGATTATTTCAGTGATACAGGGATGTTGCAGAAACAGATGAGCAAGCCAGGCTGTCCTTGTCTGGTTAGGAAATGGTTCTGAAATGCAGTTGTGATATAAGTTGTAAAATATTCCGTAACTCTACCAACCAATTGTTGGTGATGAACTTTTCAGCCAAAGAGTAGATGAGTAAGTGGGAGTCTTTCCTTTGATCAAGAATTTTATATTGAACCATAACTATCTTAATTTCTAAAACTGGTAAATTGGTTTCCTGGTATTGAAAATTGTTACAGTTGGTTGGTTTTGTTTGTTTTTTTTTTTCTTCTGAAACATCTAGATTGCAGGATTGCAGGAATGCTAGCCTTCAAGGTACCTAAAGGACTTTAGTTATGTCTTCATAAAGTGTCTCATAGAAGGATATAATCTAGATTGCTCATACTGTGCTGGAAGAAAAAGATAAGCAATTTCTTCTCAAACATTACTTATTTCAGGATGTCTTAAAGGATAGCTAAATCTGCTGAAAAACTCCACTAGAGCTATTTTATAAGTGGCTTCTTCAGAAATGTCCATGTAATTGGAATGTTGTTACAAGGACCATTGGGCTTGATCTCACTGGCACAGAATGGTTGACATGCCTCAAGCCACTGCTTTGTCAATAAAGCACTCTCACAGTCATAATTTGATTTAAAATTTTTTGCCAGTATTGCCAATTTGTTGCACAAACCAACTTACTTAGCAGATGAGTGACTCAGTAAATAACAAAATTCTGCTTTAGCAACTTCTATGTTTTGCATTCTGTGACTTGTTGTCTTCAAGTGTTAGTCATCAGCAGCTGAGCGAGTGCAGCACTTCTGCGATGAAAGTCAGTCTGACAGTAGCTATTTCTCTTATGGTGCTGTCTCATGATATATAGCAATGGTACAGGGAAAGGGTGAGTTGTGTTGTATGGATCACTTGGAACAGCTTTTGTTTTGCTGCTTAATTGGATCTGTAAGTCATGGCTGTTATTTTCTCTCACCTTTTCTCTGATGAAAAGTATGTGTAATACATGTTGCTGCACTGTGGCTATCCCTAGCTAGTGTATATATAGGTCATTAGCTTTTCTAACTTGCATCAGTGATGGGAAGAAAATATCTGGATGCTATAGATGACTTTGATTCTCAACTCAGGATGTCCGGATAATTTCAGAGTATGTGCCAGCATGAACTTAAAGCTTTGCTCTTGCTTGAGTCCTGTCTTTAGAGTCAATATCCTATTTTTTCAAGTCATTGTCAGAGAGAAGAAACCTTAGGGTGGAATGGGAAAGATGAGAGAGGGAAGAGAGAGAGAGGGAGAGAGGCAAAATTAATTTTTCCAAAGGCAGCTGCTTGTTTTTCTTCTCTCACTTTTCCCGGTGCTGTGTCCAAGAGGAATAATCTTACAAACCTTCTGCAGAGTGCTGTGGATCTGTGTCTGTGCCTGTCTTGTTCTTCTGTGGCTACACCCAAATGGGTGAGAATTGGAACTTCTAGAGCTGATCTTCCTCTTTCTGTGATGCAGCTGTTGAGCAACTGGAGTGTGGGAGGGAGTATGGCTACATTATGCTCTTGCATGTGCCAGTGCTGTTTTTTGGTAACAACCAAAATGGTTATT
>JANHGB010009403.1:0-14693 GCA_026283785.1 Coracopsis vasa
AAGGCCAGGTTGGACAGAGCCTTGGGTGACATGGTTTAGTGTGAGGTGTCCCTGCCCATTGCAGGGGGGTTGGAACTTGGTGATCTTTAAGGTCCTTTCCAACACAAACCATTCTGTGATTCTAAATGTGCTTATAGAAGAACTGGGTCAAAAGTTTTGGCTTAAAATATGCCTGGCTTTTTTTCCTATTTTCCCTTTTTTAAATCCTCTAAACCATTGGAATGGAAATCTTCAGGCTTTCAGAATGGCATTTTATATGCACAATGATTTTTTAATGTCAACAGTTGTTTGTGGGTGTAGCTCACAGGTTTTGTCAAACTAGCTCTCTTCCATCAGAAAAATGTCTTTAATATTACATACGTTGAATTCAGCAAATTGCACCTTCAGTGATAATGTAGGCTGATGTGAGATCTTTCCCAGACTATACCCAGCTACCTTTCTGCACAAGGTTTGTTTATTTCTCAGTTGTCAAATGTACCTTCTCTCCCATGTTTCTGGTATTATGTGTATAGACGTGTAACCATTTTACAGAGTTCACACTTCTCTTGTTTGCTTCTTTTTTCTCAATATCAGCATTCTGGATTCACCATAAAGCTCTTCATCTAATGTGTGCTCTTAGGAATAGAAGTCCCACTGATAGGTTGAGTCTAATCTTTAATGTTATGGCCCAGCTCACTGTGATTGCCAGAGCTGAAGCTGATAGGCCCAACAATCCCTTCTACGCTGTGTTCCTACCAGTGAGTTACAAAAGGTAGGAAGTTATGTCCTTCTCCTCCTCCTTGTAAAGTAACAACAACCAAGATTAGACTTAACATGGAGGTCCTATGAAGAAACAGGAGTTGCAAGTTTTTGGTCATGCTACTGAAGTGGGGACAGGTAGTGTGGGTATAATAGTTGTGTAGCTGTTGTAATTTTAGAGTATTGCCATTCTTTGTCATCCAGTATTACCTGGAAAACCTGCTGACAGAATTCAGGTGTAGCTTGTGCCCAGCACTTTGTGGTCACTACTCAAAAGATGATTTGCTGGTTTCAGTTTCCTCATGTATTGAAATGTGAGGCAAATACTGGAGAGGAAACTCTTGCACAAGAAGATGAAGTGAGTCACTTGTGGTTGTGCTATCAGTCAACTGCAGAGCTGGGACCAGTGCTTGGCTCTGAAGAGTCCCACCAAGGCAGCTCAGTCCTGTTCCTAGCTTGAATTGACTGATTTTAACTACAGCTTCCAGATGGAAAAAGTGGTTAGTGGTATCCTGTTGTGCTTCTTGGGATGGTAGTAACTTGGTAGGGCTGAGAGCAATGTCTTTCTAATGCAAAGTCTTGGGTGTCATCTTTGGTGGCTTAAAAAGGTTTTGCTGTTAAGAGGTGAGCTGTGCAATCCATGCATTTCTGACTGAACATAGCCAGAGGAACTCATCTCATTAGCATTTCTACCCACAAACATCCTTAGTCTACTCAGAAATGGGAACTATTTAAAAAACAGGCTGTGAATAGAGATTCAATAAGGCTGTTATAATTACTGTACCAGACAAGATGGCTCATTTTAGGAAGGGGAAAGTAGTTACAAATACAGCATCTCATAAAAGAGACTTTAATTAAGTTGAGAGGCAAAATATAATAACAGTCTTTTTAATGTAGACATGCTGTATCAAAGATCCCCAGACTGACAGGAAGATTAAGCTGGTTATGGTTTCTACGTCAGCTTAACTGTTGAATTCAGCACTTGCCAAAATAAACCCTGGATCATAAAATAGGCAAGTTCCCAAATAGAAACTATGGAAAGTTTTCAGGATTTTTAATGTTTTTAATCTGGATGAAACAGTTTTATTCACAGTGAACGATTTAATACTATGCACATTTGTATAATGAGAGACAGAAGATCCCTAAATTAATGAAAATTGCCCAGATTCTACTTCAGATCTTCCTAATACAACTAAATGTTGGGCATATCTATTCGTACATACAATGCTAGTCATATGTGCAGCGCTCCCACTAAAGCACTGCTGGTCATGACCACAGCTTCAATGGCTTTTCCCATTACCTTCAGTGGTGGTCCTGTGATCCTACCCACTAAACCTTTCCCAAATCTTCTCATCTCTTGAAACCTTGTGCCTCTCTGGAGGTGATTCTACTTCCTACCCCGACTTGTCTGTGCTTGCTGTCTTTCCCTGCTCTGTGCTGTTACCTACTCTCCATCGCAGCAAGGTGGCCTGGCTTTTCTCTCTAGGTTGGGTTTGGGATGCAGCAACAATCTTAGTTGGAAGCAAGTCAACTTTTTTCCATACACTTATTCTCTGAATAAGCAACAGCTTCCTTGTGTGATTTAGAAAGCCAGGCTGTGTTGGCTTGATCACTAGCACTGCCTTTTCAGTAGACGGTCCACCTGGGCTTGTTCCTGGACATCCCCCCTTCTTGCATGCCATGGTTAAAGCCACTGGGTTTGGCTGCTCTAGCAGCAGATGGGACCATCAGGGACTAATACTGAAGCTTGTACCCCAGGAAGGAAAAGGTGAACTTTTCTGACCAAATAAGCATCAAGTACCTATTGCACTGTGTGCTTGTGCTGCCAAGTCCTTAAGATTTTGGACTGAAATCAGAGGCACCAGTTCCTACCATTGGCATAGACTTTTTTTTCCAGTTCAGGTAGGTCCATGTCAATAAAGATAACTTTAGAAGCTTCACTGCACTTGGAATGTTATTTATTTATGGTTAACTTCAGCGTGACTTAAGCACTTGAATCTAGATCTTCTCTATTTATGAGATGTGGTTCCTTTGCCTCTTATTTGCTAAATCTGGTAAGTCTGTTCCCCAAAGAGCTAACTCTGTGAATGTGAAATAATTTGTATAATAGGACACTGCTACAGCAATACTATTAATTGTTAGTGAAATTCTGGCAGAAGCAGTAGATGAGAGCTAAGAATCACTATCTGCTTATACAACTTTGTTAGGACTTCAAAGTGAGGAGGAAAGAAAGAATATGGTGCTATAGGCTGGACTGTAACTTCCTGATAATTTTATTTGTAATGGTCCTTTCGGATGAAAGATATTTTGTGAATGTTATTTGTAACCACTCAATACTTCAGAGCTACCCTGCTATTGCTGACTGTCATTACGGGCAAAAAGCAAGCCTTTTAGAATTCAAATGAGATGCAGAGAGCATCATTCACAGGGCTGACTCCACTTTTGTTGGCAATATCTATCAAACACACTACCAGTGGGAGTCCGATTCTGCAAGATGAAGAGCAGTCAAATCCGCTGGCCCTGCTGCACCCCACACTGATTTTCAGCCAGGTTTGAAGAGAGGTTACTAAACACCCATTCTCAGCCACGGCTGATGGCGGGGTTGATCATGGCTGCTTGAAATTCTCTCAAAGATGAGAATGTTCCTGGCAATAGGAAAGATGCTGAAGGATCCTGGACCAGGGCCTCTGCAACAGCATAAGCATTTTCATCCAAAAGATCTTCAGAAAAGCACTGCTTCTACCTGTAATATTTCTGTTGCTTGGGTTTTTTCACTCCTCAGGCTTGTTGGCAGGTTTTAATAAGGATGTAAAGGGTATCTGTTTTCACCAGGAGTATATGCACAGCATTCTCTGGAGACAAGTAACCCTCGTCTCCTGGTTAAGGGTTTGGTTTGATAGTTTGTCCCACCCAACTTATCTTTCACTTAACTAGGAAAACACAGGGAGGTATTGGGGTAGTTTGGAGCCAGGAAGCAGTTTCCCAGGGCCAGGGTTATCTGCCTGTATGTTTGAGTGAGCTCCCCAGGCACGGTCCCACAGGCAGAGCTTCTCCAGGGACATGTGGGGAAAGCCGCTATAGCTGTTGCAGTTCTGCTGGTTGTGCAAAGGCTTGTGCTGGTTGTTCAGAGTTCTGTCCTGGGCTGCCTGGGAGATCCCTCATTTGGGCTGCACTGCTGCTTTCAGCTGCTTGGCTTCTGCTCTGTCATCAGGCATGCCGCAAGCATCCCTCTCTTGCCCTCTTTGAGGGGCCACAGGCTCCAGTTAACATATAAACCCCTGCTGTCCCAGGGCTCCCCTCCTTTCTGTGTGCACTTCATCACAAGCATAATTCCTATCAACGACTGAAGGTTTCAACCCAGAATAGGAAAAGAACAGGTTAGAAAGTAGTTCCTGAAGTTAAGAGCTCATTCTTGCTTTCATCTTTGAAGACAAAGTGATGTGATGACCATGATGAATGGATTTTGGAAGTCAAGGAGCATGCAAGGTATACTGAAGACAAAGTGAAAGAAAAGACTCAGAGATGAGTCAGCTGAAGGTACAACCCTCCTACTCAAAAGCACATGGAAGAATAGAGTATTGGAAAGCAGCTGGAAGGACCAGGTAAGACAGGTAGCAGCAAATACAGCCTGGTCTCTTAAATTCCCAGGTATTTTCTCTGTATAGTTAGATAAAAGCCAGTGTGCTAAAGGGAGAAGCAGGTATCGGAAATACTGACCTCAGGTTTTGGATATTATCTGTAAATGCCTTGTCTGGCCAGGAAGGGAAACATGGTCTGCCTGAATCTACCATGACATATGAGTGAAGCTGGTTGATAATAGTGTGGTAATGGTTCACTTCAAAATGAGATGAGGATACCATTAAGAATTGCTGCGTCCATCCTGGACATGGTTTTGGTGTGTTCTTCCATGATTACCTGGATGCGGGACCAAGGCAGACTGAGCCTGTTAATCTGCAGACAGCATGCAACCAGGAGTGTTTGCAAGCGCATCAGTGGGCAGGGTGAGAATTCAAAATAACCTTAAAAAATGGACTAAAATTGTAGGAGGAGAGTCAGTGGTGGCAAACATAAGGTGATGATGGGTGGGGGAAGATAGACAACGTGAGGGTGGGTGGCAGCCCACCCTCTGGGGGAGGGATGACAGGGGTGGCAGGCTTGCAGTGACCTGCTGGGAGAGGCAGAGAAGAAAGAAGTCAGTTCTTTGTGTCTTTGGAGGGTAGGCAGAAAAATGGGAAGCTTAAATTTGCAGGAAGAAAGATTCAGGTTTTACATTATCAAGAAGCTCTTGAACTGCCAGGAAAGCAAGGCAGTGGCAGAGCAGGGGGAGGAACTTTTCTTATGTCTCCCTCCTGTCAATCACCACATTATTAACAGCTGAACTGTTTGCAGTGGTGGACACTGTAGTTCATCTGAACTGGTTTCAGGCAAGTGCTCCTTGTTTCTCAGAGCAAAGTGCAGAGATCAGTGCTCAGTCGTCTGTCTCCATGACAGCAAAACACTAATTTTGTGGGGAGGGAACACTTTGGGAGGTTTAAATCGGAAACCTTTTGGCTGTGGAAGCCTGGTGGGTAAACACTGGTTTTGCTCCTGGCAGATGTTCTTAGCACGACTCTTCAAGAAAGGAAGATGTGAAGTTGGGCCGTGACTGAATGCACAGGCGGTGCGGGGCGATGAGCTGGCACAGAACAGAGGAGAGAGAGGTGGCTCTGCCTCACTTCACACAGTGCTTGGGAGCTGGTGAAACAAAGGGCTAAATATAAGCCTGGCATTATTGTTAATGTTATAAATGAGATGTTAAGCCACAAAAAATGGAGAGACCAAGACATTCCTTTTTGTCCCTTACCCTCTCTACTTGCCATCTTCAGCTTGCCTCTGCTCATCGTGCCCTTTTCTCCCGTCCAGCAACCAGCCACAGGCTTTGGCAGCTTCCCAGCCCTCCTCCATGGTCTGGCCACCACAGCTGGAGGCAGTGAGCTCTGTCGCTGGCCACACTGTTTCGAGAGTGTGGATGAAGACACTTTCCTCAATCCATGACTACATGATAACATTCTTTATAAATAATAGATATTCTTTATAAAAAATCCTAGATTTTGCAAAGATCTTGATATGCCTCCAGCTGCACTTACTCCTCTATGAATCCTTATGCAGTGAAGGGTCCCAGTGCTTGCTGTGGTAGCGTGTAGAAATAGCTCACTTATTTACAGATGCAAACCTGTGATAACTTCTTTGGGTTATATTCCTGTGTCTGAATTCTCTTCCTACGCACTGTTGCCCATTCAGTTACTATGAACACCGGATAGGTGAAAAGCAGTGTTGGGTTTCTGTTGGTTTATGTTCCTTCTAAATTGCTTTCAAATTGGGAATTCAAATAATGTGTTGGTAGAGTTCCAGTCAAGCTGTAGAGGTCCCATTTGGATGCTGTCACAGTTATATTCTGATCCTTAGAGATGCTGAAATGTGTTTTGTGAGATGGAGGCAGGCAGTGGTCAAGGATACTTGAATTTTTTATGGCTGATTTGATAAATGAATCTTTTATTGCTGTTGTAGCAATCAGGCTAGTAGATTGAGTTCTGTGATTGCTTTCTGAGCATTTAACAATTCCAAATGCTTAAGTGCCTCTATAGTTTTTGATATCTGCAATACCAGAATTAAATAGAAATGAAAGTAAACTTTGCTTCTCCATGACAAGTATTTCCTATTTTATTTCTGAGATGTTACCACTATCTGCATGTTATCATGCTTTGGGAACAGTTTTACCTTGTAAAACATGACAACTATTAGCACATTACAGGTTACGGTTTCAGCCACAAGGAATCGCGCAGGTGCATAATCCTGCATAGATGATGATCCAGCCCTTCCCAGAAACATGGTGATTTTCAGCGTGAAGGAAGAGTAAAGGAACAGAGTAAGTATGTGGCAACATGTTCACAACTTCATTCCATCTGCATCTCCTACCTGTTGAGAGCCACACATGGTGTTTCTCCAAGTTGATGCTGTTAGGAGGCTCCCATCCTACTCCATATTTAACTCCATTTTTGTGCACCACAGGATTTTTGTAACCATTGGCAAGGTACTCTAGAGATGTTTCCTCATCTGATATTTTCTGCATGTTCACCATTTTGTCCAGTTGGAGAACATTAAACAACACTGGTAGGAGCCAGGTTCAGAAATGATCACCCTGTTTGCCCTGTTCCACTTGGACTTTGTGGCTCTTCCCTGCAGTGCCTCTGATCCATTTTCTCTCCTGGCCTGAAGATAACCAGTGTATTGACTTTTCATTGCCCTTCCCTGTGTCCCGCCCAGCTCCAGTCAATGCTGCTGGAGGTGACAAGCACCTGACCCCGCATTGTGTGACAGATGGCAATGTTCCCTGCATGGTCATAGTTCCATGAGGACAATTTTTTAATGATGTTCTTTACTTCTCTCCTTATTTTTATGTTCCCTGTATCCAACAACTACTGTGTGATTTTCTCCAAAACTATCCTATCCATTAATTGTATGCAAAAAGATAATTTAAAATCCATCGTTATGCAGGATTACACATGCATTTTCTATGGTAGGTGAATAGAATTGGCCATTTTTTGCATATGTGTCACTTCGTATTTCTCCATAAATTACCTACCAGCTTGCTGCCAGTTGCTGCCAGTGAGCTCCTGAATCTCCTCTATCATCTTCAGATTTTCTTTCTCCATCCCTGGCAATGTTCAAGGCCAGGCTGGGCAGCACCTTGGGCAATGCAGTCTAGTGCGAGGTATTCCTGCCCATGGCAGGGGTGTTGGAACTAGATGTTCTTAAGGCCCCTTCCATCCCAAACCATTCTATGAGCCTATGATTCTGTAACTCTGTATCATCAGCAACATTTTTTGTGTCATTATTCAAGCTCTTTACAGCTCATTACATCTATTATAACTTCAGGATCTTCTTCCTGAGCGTTAATGGCTTGTTCAGAAACTGCTGTCTTGGAAGTAAAGCAAGAACTGTTCTTCTCATGTTTATTTATCCACAGTAAATTTAATTTGTCATTATAGAAAATTACATTGCTTCAAAAACTAGAAGATATTTACTTAAAACAAATTTCAGTAGGAAGCAAAGTTAAAATTAAACTATAATAACAAAACAGACGATCTGTCTTAAGACATGAAATTATGACAAGTGTAGTAACGCCAGAACTTGCTGTAGTATCTGAGAACTTAAGCTGATGTAAATAAAATATATTTAAGAATGACATTGCTTATTTCCAAAGTTCGAAAAAGTAATAGCAGAAAGCTCATAAAAGTCACCAGACAAGCATCTAAACCAAGTGTTTTGTCAAAATAATAAGACAGTTTTACAGCTATTTCATCTCAGCAGGAAGCCAGTGGGGTTTTTGTTTCAGCATGTTCATCTAGTTCAGCTCAAAGACAAGTTAATTGAAAGATGAAAAACTGTTTCAAAATGGGAAAAGCAAAGTGCATTTTTTCTGCGCTAACATAGAAGAAAGTGGGATGTGAGGAGACCGGCTCGTTTTAAAGTACCTTGTGGCTAGTAATAGCCAATTCAATTCACTTGCCATAGAAAATGCATATGTTAATAAATAAGATACCTTTTCAATAGCAATTGTATTTCATTCAGGACTTAAAGATATAAACCCAAAATAATCATTGTTGGTTGTTTGTTTTTCTAAGTTGCTATTGTGCTTTGTATCTATATTTTTAACAAAATACAGCTTGACCCCAGTTACCTAGGAAAAGAGTCACAAGCAAATAATAAATCTTTAACTTATATTTTAAAATAGGAAATGATGATCTACAATAAAAATTTACAATCTGGATGTACAAATACAGCTTATCCCCCAGTCCTCAGATAATACCATTTGTACTTCCACCTTTTATTAAGCTGTAAAATGTCATACCCTGATAGATGCCAAGCAATAAGAATTTTGTGTTTGTTTTCAAGTAAAATATACAAAGTATGATTAAAATTAATTTGTTTCTATCTGCAGTTGGCAGAACTTGTTGAAACTGGTGAAAATTGCAAGTGATCAGAGTCAGCTCTTCAGGAGAGAGCTGTTCCTGTATGTGTACTTCAGCATCTTCTGGTCAGCCAGCAGCTTGGTGCACAATTCTGCCAGGCTGATGAAATCAAACTAATCTAATCTCAGTTCCAAGCCTGTAAGCAAGATTATCACAGCTAGAGAGTCACTTATGATATCAGTCTACGGCAATAGGTTAAAAGCAAGGGCACAGCAGGATGACTTGAACAATATCTTCTAGCTAAAAGTCTTAATGCAATTTTGCAGCTATTCCAGGTAAACCTCAGCACTGATAATCATAGAATGGTTTGGGTTGGAAGGGACCTGAAAGATCATCCAACCCTCCCAGCCATGGACAGGGACACCTTTCACTAGACCAGGTTGTTCAAGGCAGGCAGGTGGGAACTACATTATAATAATGGTATTAACTGGATGATAGATGAGTCTCCTGATTGGAAATGAACCAAGGATTCCGTTCTTGATAATGCCTCTGATACCATGAGCTTGTGTGAGTTTTCATTTTCAGGGACTCGGTAGTGACGTGTGAATGGCCACCAACACCGCAGCTTCCTCCGGGTGAGATCTGACGCTGAGAACTTCCCTAATGTTAACAGACTACTCCTGGACTCTTTCGGCACCAATCCAAGTCCTGGCCAGCACAAATCCACGTAGCCCCATCGACTGCAAAGGAGACCAATTAGCAGCAACCACAGATTGAGCCTTGTTTATGCATACATGAGTTTTACCTCTAATATAAAAGAAATGTGGTAATCGTTCATGTCAGTAACAGCCTCCCTTCTCCATCTACCCCCTCTGAGGTATGAATCAGCTTTCTTGCTTCTCTGGTGAGCTAAGCAGGGTGGCCATCTCGAAGAAGGATTCAATTAACATGCAAATATTAGATTGTATAGAGAAGAGCTGACACCTCTGTCTCGACCTTCGTGAACTTGATTCATAAAGCATTGTAAGCAAAATAATTGCTTCATTTCTAAGGCTGTAATTGCCGAGTGCATTCTACTTGGTGTTCAGGAAGAAATTATCACTGTGCTATCAGACAAAAAAATCAAGAACTAATAGGAAACACACAATTTTATGTCAGGGAAATACAAAACAAGGTCACACATTTTCTGCACATAATTGTGATAATGCAAGGCCTAATTCTGCAAGACCATGAAATTCAGCCACTGAACAAGAGTTCTGATCATTAGGGTAATTCGGGAGTGGGTTCCTATTAGAATAACAATTGTGAATAACATTCCTAACTAGATTTAAGTTAGGATAACAAAGCAGCGCAGAAAGCATTTGGATAAGACATGTTGGATTCAATCATAAGATGCATACATAGATATTGACATTTTAAAGTGTCAGTGAGGATAAAAGCAAGCTGACTTGTTTTTCTCCCATGTAGATTTTTAAAGAAAACTATAACAGTTTAATTAGGGAGATAGTATCTCAGTTGCTGATATGAGGCAGAACTTGAGAGTAGACGCTGTTACTCCAAATCAGTAATCAAGTATCATCAGGCAGATTGCTTTTGACTGCAGTATTTTTGTGGAAGGACTAGATCAAAGAGATGGAGCTAGTATTAAAAAGCAGCTTAAAAATGTAAATAGAAAGGAAGGGAAAAAAAGCCATCTGAACAAAACAACCCTCAAACCCCAACTTTTAAACAAAGAAAATATGAACAGAACTGTATTGGAAAGGAACAATGCTAGATGCTAAAGTCTCATGTACTAAACTTCGCTAAGCAAAACACCTGTAACAGTGTTATCAGCTTTAAAACAAGACTCATGTTAGCGTTGGCTTCTGAGCTGTTGCAGTGGTGCTGGGGTACCTCAGGTAGCCAGAACACTGACAAAGCTGATCCTTTAAAGTATGAAATGAGAAGAAATGTCTCTCAATGTAAAGCAGGAGCAAGTAATGGCATGGACTGAAAGAGGGTAGATATAGATGAGGTATTGGGAAGAAATTCTTCACTACGAGGGTAGTGAGACACTGGAACAGGTTGCTCAAGAGAGTTGTGAATGCTTCATCTCTGGCAGTGTTCAAGGCCAGGTTGGATAGGGCCTTGGTCAGTAGGGTCTAGAGGAAGGTGTCCCTGCCCATGGCAGGTGGGCTGGAACTGGATGACCTTTAAGGTCCCTTCCGACCCAAACCAGTCTGTGATCCCATGACTAGACTCCTACCCAGGCTCTGCCGGCTGGGTGGCTTGGAGCAGTTCAGAAAGCACCATATCCTTCCTTCCCTTGGGAGCTGCCCTTGCCAGGCACTGGAGGGGGATTATTCCAGATGCACCAGGGTGTGTAAATGCACACAGGGAATGGATGGGATCCCTGCTGCCAGCTGTGGCAGAAGGACTGCTAGAAACACCTCCCTGTGCACAGCTCTGCCAGCCCTGCGCATCCTGTGGCTGGTCAGCTCACACCTGCCCTCCTCTTGGTGTTGACAGGGTGAAGTGCTTTGCAAGAGTGCATAAAGGCTTCAGATGTCCCTGTCCACACCACACGAAGAAGATAATCTGCAACAGCAGCTGAGAGCCAGTAACTAACGCAATTTGGTGCCTAGTCCTGAGCTCACTTGTCCTGCTGCAGAAACATGCTTTGTCTTTCCAAGTGTGAAGCCCTGATGTGTCATACTTGCATTAATTTTGAAAGGAGGTAGTAAAGCCTCTTTAACTATGCTTTTTAATGCAGACTAATACTGCTGATGGAAGTGTGCATGGGCTTGCCTTGGACTAGGTGAGGGAGTAATCAAGCTTTGACACAATTGCTGTATAATGAGAGGTAAGATTGTCCCTTGGAGAGAGATTTTCATTGCTACTAGATTAATCTTGTTAGGCTTACTTGTGCCAGGCGTTTATGAGCATGTTTAAATGAAGATAAGACGTGCTCCTTTTTCAGGATTCACTTACTGCCTAGGTACTGCTTGCCTTTCCCTGCTGTTCACCCATATGTCAGTGTCCAGTGGGAGTAGCCACAGCCTTTGTCAGTTGAAACTGCAGCTTCTCACACAATAGGACCCCAAGTCAGGGCATCCCGATACTACTGTAGGATGTACAGCAGCATATGGGTGGTAGTGTGTTACATAAACTAGGAGAGAAAGAGATGTTAATATTATTATGAGATACTCATTGTTGCACTCCTGAGTTTCAGAAGCTAATACCTTCTGTGTATGCACACCACTCTGTACCTGGGATTATTGACAGAATTTTAATTTATATGTTAAATACAATGCACTCACCGTATTGGTGTGATATTGCAGGAATCTTCTTATCTTTCATTACCAACTCCAGAAACAAAGAATATTTCATGCTGGCATCTGCATTATTTGTAAGATGTTCTCCCTATTCATCACAATAATTTTGTTTCTTCTCTCCTTCTATATGCATATGCAACATATCAGCCCGGTTTCTCTATTTTCTTTCTCTTATTGTTCAAGATTAAATCCCTCAGAATTGTATTTTCTCTTCCAAGTAAGACTGACCATGCAGTCTGATATTCCTTCTTTTCTGAGAGTATTAGATTTCTCAACAGATGAAATATGGACACTATTAGATGGCATTGATTTGTTTAAAGCTGTAAGTAGTAACTGATAAAATCAGTAATGCAGACCATTTTAAGTGACCTTTCATCCTAATAATTCTTTGGCTTAGTCTGATATGGAAATTCATTTTACATAATGGGAGAAGATACATTTATGGAGTCTTCAAAGAGCATATCTTCTGAGTTACTGAGAAGAGCAGCTCTACTCACTCTTTAAGTTTGTGTCATTCTTTGTGGTAAATGACTGATGATGCTATTCAGCTCCGTGTTTTAAAATTGTGTGCGGTGGAAGATCTGGATAATCTGCCACATAGTTATTACAGTCACGCTGGGCGAGTCTTGTAGCTCTGTGAGGGTCTGCAAGAGCAAGCTGTAGCTGGTGCTGCTTAGAGCAACATGGTCTAGTGGAAGGTGTCCCTGCCCATGGTGGAGTGGCAAAGCAGCTTCTGCAGTGCTGGAGTCCTCTGCTAAAGCTGTGAAAGCAACTGGAGAAAGTGTATGCGGCTGAGGAGGACAGTGGTGGGGTGAAGCCACCTTGCCCAGGGCTGTGTTGTTTAGATAGGGTCAGAGCCAACTTGGTTGCGTGTGTTTGGGGATGGTCCAGCAGCTTGTGTTCTGTAAGGAGGAAGGTTTGCATGCAGAGCTGAAACAAAGTCTAGCAGATTCCGAAGCCAGAGGCACTGAGGTTTGCTTCTTTACCATAGATGGGTGGGTAGAATAGATCCGCAAATTCAGGAAAACTAATGTCCAAAACCGAGCAGCACATACTCATTAGAACAGAGCTCCCGCAGTTGTCACAGACAAACGTCTGGGTCCACATGTGTGAAAGAGGACTGGGGTGGGCCGGGCAGCCTGCAGTGTTAGGGTTAGGATGGGACAGGAGCCAGAGACTGAGGCTATTGCTGCTACTGAAGTGTGAGCAATGGCACCTGCTTCTGTGAAGGATGGAGAAGGAAACAAAGAGCTGTGCAAAAGCTGTGCTGGTAATAGAGAAGTAATACTGTTGATTCATGTTGTTGTAACACTCCAAGGGCAAAGCTTGGGGGTCTGCTGTGTTGACTGCCAGATAAATACATAATTGCCATCAGCAGATGAAAGCAAATGTCAACCTTCCTTTGACATGAGAACCCCCTTCTAATTAAGGGTAAACTAAAGCCCATGACAAGCCTAATTACTTGGAAATATCATGCTCTGCAGCGTTGTACAGGGTAACAGAGACCAAGGTAAACGAGCGAGGGATTCCTGAGCTAGGAAATGTCTTCCATAACCCTGTAACTCAATCTTGCATTTTTTGTCTTGCAGAAGCTTGAACTGGGTATTTAGCAGGGGCTCAAGATGACTGCTGGCAACAAACTTGACATTTTTCCAGCACTTTATGGGATAAAGCTTATTTAGTCTCTATTTTTCTTTTTTTTTGTTACTAAATATGAAGACTTTTACAGGTAACTTCTATTTCATCAAGGGTTACCTTTTCTCTGTGCCTCCAGACTCCTGGAAAAGGACATTCAAAGTTGCACAGCTGGGTAGACTTGGAATTACTAAGCAATTTCCATTCTGAAGTCCTGTTTATAGTTGCTTCTGCCTTGTTAAATAAGATTGAATCCAAGTGGATTACATATTATACTGCCTATCCCAGAGCTTGGTGGCTTTGCAAGCTTCAGCAAACTTGATCCAGCAAATTTGGAAAAAGTCTGACACAAACCAGCTTAATTTCCTTAAATCAGGATTCTTGCAGCTCTTCAGCCCAAACTGCAGTGCCTCTTTTTTGAACAGGAATTACAGCTCAGTAGGAGGGATTGATTCACAACTGGATCAGTTTTCAGTTTTCCCTCTTACCCAAGTCTGGCCAAGATACAAACCTCTGAAAAAAATAAATAAAGACCACTATTCCATGTACACTTTAGATACATGGTGGTGCAAGGAAGTTCTTGGATTATTTAATCTCCAAACAGAAGGCTCCAGCCCAGCATAATCTCTGGAGTTTTTCCTTTGTAATGGGCACTGGAACAAAGAGCAAAGAAATGCTGTGCTTGCAGTTGAAGCATATTGATGCATAAGGCCGAGTTGTGAAAGCAGGTGAAGAAGAGGCAGATTAGTGAGTGGGGATCAGATGTACAGATAGACAGGGCAATCTGGGTGGTAGGAAAAAGGGCAAGGTAAAAAGCACAGTAAGGAGCAATATGAAGGAAGAGAAGATAGTGGGAAGGCAGGTGGGTCTGTAACCAGTGGGACATCTGACTTCTAAGATCAAACTCAGGATGAGTGGGTTTCTTTAGTATCTTCCCCAACAAGTGGACCAGAAATAATGTCAAGTAAAATGTGAATGTGTCCTGGTTTCAGCAGTAGCAGTCATTTTTCTCCTTCTTAGTAGCTGGTGCAGTGCTGTGTTTTTGACTTTCAGC
>JANHGB010009403.1:23887-33983 GCA_026283785.1 Coracopsis vasa
CTGGGAGTGAGTGGACATGCAGGCAAGGGCGGCCAGGCTCTGGGGGACACATCCAAAGGGTGTCTCTGTGGGCAGTAGGCTGGGGAAGATGTGTCCTTACAGCCTTACAGGCTTTGTTTGAATTCCACTTGAGCTGGAAGTTAGGAGGCGTGTTTGGAGGACGTGGAGGCACCAAAGCACAGACCTATGAGGCTGCTGCCAGCACAGCTCCTCTGGCTTCCTCCGCTGGGGACAGAGTGGTCTCCAGTGCAGGTGTGTGGAGCAGTGCCTGCAATGGGGCGTTCCTCCCTCCCTCACCAGGCTCATCCTGACTGCCCAGGGAGTCACCGCCACTGAGCCCTTTCCCTTGGAAGCTGCCACTCACACATGGGGGGTTTCCATCTCTCAGAGCAGTGGTGAAGGGAAGGGTCCATGCTGCAGCTGCCAGGCTCTGAGCAGGACCCCGGTTCCCCTGCGGTTGGCTCTGCAGAGGCAATACAGCAGTGGAAAATGAGATGGAGCCTCTTCTGCCTCCCACATCCTCGTTTGGGTAAGTGCAGCGTGTGTACTTTAATTAGCGATGATACATGAGGGAGACAGGAGATGAAGTAACTCTCAAATTAAATATCTGCAGAGCTGGTGAGAAGGTAAATATGAGCTCCCAGACTTGGGGGATTTTTTCAGTCCCTTCTTCTGCAGCAACAGTTTGAGTTTTAATTTAAAAAGCAAAAAAATCATTGTTGCACCATATTTTTTTTCCCTAAATCCACCACCTTTGTGGTCCACCTTCACAGGCCCTGGGGCTTTACGGCGCTGCAAAACCCAGGGAGGGATAGCCAGGCTCCCACTGCAGCAGAGGAGGCCAGATCCCTCCCAGACACAGCTTTGCTTCAGGCAAAAGGCTGCTGCTCCCATGCTGCAAGCCCGTGGCCAGGGCGATGGACTGACACCGGCATCACACCACCAAACCTGCTGCAGCAAATCACACTTTAACAGAAGAAAAGCACAAAAGATTTGTGTCTTTCCTCAGGGATGGAAGCTTCAGTGATCTGCTAACCAGTCCGACTCCTCTCTCCCATCACTTTGCACTGTTGGGGGGGCTGTGAGTGCACCTCTGCTCCCACAGTCAGGAAGTGCCGCTCACAGCCATGTGCTTTGTAGCCCTGCCCATCCTCAGGACATCTGAACACCTCCAACTTTTATGCTGAGCATTCTGTTCCCTGCTGGCATGGGTCGGGGCTCCAGATTGAAAGTGGATGTGATGCTGAACACAAATATTACACGTGTCAGGAGGATAAATGAAGGTTTATTGAAAAATAAATTAACCTTACATTTCAAAATTGTTGTTTCTTAAGTGCCTGATTTCCTCTGTGCCCTATATGGCAGATTTTTGTTTGTTTTTGTAAATAACATGGTATTTCATTATTGGACAAAGAATGCTCCACAGCAAAATACGGTTTCTAATGCGTTTTAAACTGGTAAACACAAAGTATTTACCCCCCCTTTGTTACAATTTCACTTTAATAATGACTTTGGTGTTTCAGTATGAGTCAGGCAACAACACAGGAATTGCTGAAGAATTTTGCTGAAAACCTCTCTGAAAAACCAGTTATGAGTCAGAGGAAGCACAGACGAATTTTAGTGGTTCAGGCCTGGTTTGGTTGGGTCTCTAATTTCAGAATCCAGATTCCACATCTGGAATTGTCTACAGCTCAGTTATTAATAGGATGTCTGTATTTTCATTTCAACACCACCACTGAGAGATGGGACCTACCTCGGGGAGGGGAGTGGCCACTAGTGCTGGCCTCTGCCTGGAGGAGGGGACCCTACTAGAACAGGAGATTTCCTGCACAGATGACTCAGGAGAAAAAGCCTTTTTTCCAATGGAAAAATGCATTGCCAGTGTGAAAGAAAGACACTGGAAGACTCCAAAGGCTCCAGAGTCCCTACTTTTTGCTTTCTGCCCCTGCTAGTGTAAGTTGTTTACCTACCTTTTTATTACCAAACATGAAATTTTATATGCCATTAAATGTTGGCTATTCCCAAAAGGAGCATAAAGCAAAGCAGCAGTTGTGCTGCTCTTGGGAGTTCACGTGTGCAAGGGCAGAAACGTGCTCTTTGCATGGCTGAAGCCAAACTGTACATTAATTAATCAGTGCTGAAACTCTTATGTAAAAGGTGACCCATTCCAGCATTTTTTAGCTGGAATTCATTTCATCTGGTTTAGGAACTCGATTACTTCTTATTCTCTGTCAGCATGAAGAGACGCCTCCAAAATCTCTGTCAGACAGAATTATTGTCGTTCAGATACCCCCAGCATGGAGGAAGCAACTGAATCGCTCTTCCTTGCCTGGGCATCATTTTAAATAAAACAGGACACCTGGTATCATAATATGAAAAATCTGGTGGTATTTGCACGGCAATCTGAGCACAGAGGAGTTGCTGTGGCTTTAATAAGCTGTGCCACTGTTTGCCTTTGAACGCTGCTGGGCAGATCAGCTGAGAGCGGCCGCACCAGCGAGTGCCTTGAGTACCAGGTACCTTGCCAGATCACTGCAGGATGCTGATGAGAACATGGTGTCATGCATTGTCCAGGATCCCGCTAGCAGGCTCTCTTACAGGATTATTATCTGTTTGTTTGGACGGGGAAGAAAATATCCTTTGCTTGAAGCAAATTGCCTCATGGTTTGTGTTGTGATACAAGGTGATTATATATCTCTGAAGGCTGCAACTGATTTTAGTTGCAAAGTCGCTGCTCCTCTCTATTGGTCTTACAGAAAAATTCATGTTTTGGTGGTGCTGTGGTAAAGGTAGGGCAGGATGTGTGGCAAGGATAGAAAGCAGCCTGCCCCTAGGAAAAGTCCTCCCACTTCAGGAGGAGTCCTCTATATTTTGCTGTGATAACCCCATCAGGTGAGAAGCACCGGCCGGAGAGGTGCTGCTCCCCTTTGTCCCTGCCCGAGGCCCACCATGCCAATGGGTCTTTCTGCTTCCCCCCTCCTCATGCACCTACCAGGTCTGGCACCAAGTATGCATCACTGCCTGTCCCAGCTAAACCCATTCCAGCTAATCCCAGCACCCAGCGGGTTGGAGGCCTTGCAAAGCCAGGAGGCTGCTGCTCAGCCCGCAGGCTGCTGTAGCTTTGCAGGATCATGTGTTGGGCTCTCCAGCCTATGGGAAATGCACATGGACTTTGCAGGTGAAGGCCAGTCAGTGAAACATGGTTGTCTTATGCTTGAAATTAAGTACATTTTTCACTTGAAATCAAAGCTCGTGGCAGCAGAACTGGGACGTTCCTGCAACAGCATGGAGGATCTGGTGATTATCTAAATGCAGAATCAATACCACCATTCAATTATTAGTACACATCTGTCAAATGCCCAACAATGTGATTACCCTATTTAAGTATTTTCTCCAGGCATAAACCAACCTTTTTAAAATTACTAACTTTTTTCTTGTTGAAAGTGTTGTTAATTAATACTTTTATTGTCCTCCCCTATGATTTGCTTTTTCTTAATTACCAACACGAGCAATACAGGAGTGCTCCATTGCCTGCACCAAAATTAATCTGACTTCCTCCAAATTGCACTGAATGATCCACATGGCTTTGCCTTCAGGTACTGAGTGGGAAACCTTCATCCCATGCGAAATGCTGCTTTATGAGGCCCCCTGTTTTCACAGAATCACAAAATGGCTTGGGTTGGAAGGGACCTTCAAAAGTTCTCTAGTCCAACCCGCCTGCAATGAGCAGGGACATCTTCAGCTAGATCTGGTTGCTCAGAGCCCCATCCAGCCTGATCTTGAATGTTCCCAGGGATGGGGAAACTGTTCCAGTGTTTCACCACCCTCACCATAAAAAATTTCTTCCTTATATCTAGTTTGAATCAACCCTCTTTCAGCTTAAAGCCATTACTCTTGTCCTATCCCAACAGGCCCTATTAAAAAAGTTTGTCTGCATCTCTCTTATAAACCCCCTTCAAGTATTTAAAGGAATTTCAGTATTAAGTATTTCAGAGTGGATTTATGCAGATGGGAATGGTGTGAGGACATGGATGTCCCAGCAGGAACCTGGATGAGGGGTGCAAACATGATGCAAAAGCCCCTTAACTCCAGAGAGGGGGGGCAGCAGCATCCTGATGCTGGTGTGTGGTGTCCCCCGGCTCTCACAGGGCTCTGGAAGGCACCCCAGAGCACGCAGGCTGGCAGAGCACTAAATTAGCACCTTGTTGGCTCCAACATCCCAGAAAGCATTGTCGGGTTTCTTTCTTTCCCTCTTTTGTTCAGCCATATGAAAAAAAGCAGTCTGAGCAAAACTGCAAGTCCCTGTGGGGAAATACCAGGTTTACTATATCATTCAGTATTGCCCTGATTGAACAAAAATACTTTGTTTTGTTTTGCCTTTTAAAGCTTTTGTAATGCCAGGCTAAACCACTGATTTTCATTTAGACACACTGGTATTTCTCATACTTAATTTCTGACTTTTGCATTTTACTGTTGTGGTTCAGAATGGAAAATATGACAGCATTGATGCATAGAAACACTTGAATCTTCTTACTCTATCCCACCTCTCTCAGCATAAATCTGCCATGTTGGATCACAGAACCAGAGTTCATTCTGTTACATCTCACAGACGCAACAGTCTTTGAGGGCTACTTTGCTCTGGGGAAGCTCATCCATTTCAAAGGTTCCCTATTATTTTCTGCTTGGACAAATTAGACACATCATTTTGTGTTTTGAAATTGCTGCTGCTGACAGTGTGAGGAAATAGCCCGTGTGGGGATGCCAAGTCCAGGTGTGAATGCTGCAGGATCATGGGCAGACACCCAAGGCCCTGCTGCTCTGCCCTGATAGCAGGTATCCTTGCGTGTAGAGGCTGCAGGATAACTGGGTTGTTGGTAGATGCAACTTGAAATAAGCATGTGCAGGCTATGGAGCACAGGAAATTCACCTGGCCCTGCACTTTGTTTGATGATAAATCCTAGCAAACATTGTGGCAAACCCCTGAGTGCAAAACTGCACCACAGGGAAAAATGAGGGTTTTTTTTTTTCCCTATTTAGCAAGGTTTTTCCCTTTCTGTGTAAGAAGCTTTAATATTAAAATCTTACCTAAACCACCTAACTTTAGTGTCTCGCATAGCAACTGCAGCCTGGGAGGCACAACCGGGTTCGTTTTAGATTCCCATGTAATAAGCTACTAGACAACAGCAAATAAAATGAAAACATGCCATTTAATTCATAAATTCTTCATTTCTGTCAGGGCTGATGTTTTTTAATATTGCCACCCCCAGTCATTCTATTATCAGAGGGAAAAACCAGGAAGCCAAATCTCTTTTCATCATTACTCTCTCTGACTTTGAAAAGGACACCAAGTGTTCTTATACATGTAAATGTGTCTGATGGCTTTGGCTGTTCATGAGCTAAGTTCCCTGTAGTCACTGGGATATCCCTGGGGCAACCTTAATACAAATGTAGGTAGCAGAGTGAGTTTTTGTCTTTGTCCAGCTGTGCAGGCACACATCTGCTGTTCTCAGGCTTACTGCCAATCATCACAGCTCTTACTGTTCATTTCTCCTTGTAGGGGAAGAAAGCACCCAAGACAATCATCTCCTGCTAAGAGAAAGCAGGGTAATCATGCAAAGATGGAGTACTGCCACTATGTTACTTATTTTTTAATCTATCTGACGTTACTGGCACAGTGGCAGGCATAGCAAGTAGGTTGGAAATGAAAAAGCATGTAAAAATTACATTAAACATTGTGTTGCAGCTAAATTTGCTGAACACCCATTTGCCCTTGCTCCACATTATATCATTTAAACTAGACAAAGAGACTCTAGAGGGTACTGGCAGATTCGCTCCTCCTGCCTCTCCCCATCCTCCAAGGTCATTTTAAACAGGCCAGGAAAGTGCGCTAGAAGATACTGCAGGGAACAATCCTGCTTTGGCAGGAAAATGCATTGTAAAAATCTACCTGCTCATTTCCACCTCCAGTTTCTGTGATCCAGACGACTGGCAAAACCCCTTGGTACGTTTGTTTTGGCAGTGTGTAAATACTGCGTCTGCCTGCTCAGGCGATGCCGCCTGTCCATACTCCGGGTGAAAGCAATGCGTGCAGCTGGCATTTCCCAAGTTATGTTTGCTTGCCTGTTAAGTTCAACTTGGAAATGCAAAGGAGTGCAAAGAAGGGTTAAACTGATAAAGCCCATCAGCTGGTAGCACAAAAATGGGAGGCTTTATAGATGAGCACCCAGGGGTTTATTACTGGAAGACAAAACTTATCAAAGAAATAGTTCTGATGAACAATTTTGCCTCATATTTCCCCAAGCACCTGCCATCCAGCTTGGCTTTATCACAATGAAATAACAATTGGCTGCACCATTCCTTTACTATTTTCATTCGAGTTTCTCTGAAGTGATTCTTCAGTGAGGTACTTCCAAAAGCAAGATTATAACAGGATGAAGAAAATAACTACAGTGTCTTTTGAAAGGTTGCCTTCTTGCATCACATGTAGGTTGTGAGGCAGCTCAGTGATGGGGGATGCTCCTCCAACCACTTATGCGAGGTTGTCCTGCAAATGCCCCAGCCAGGCAGGAGCTCCTTCCCAGGCAAAACTCCTGGCCAGTGGCTTCCCCCAGAGAAGTGCCATCTGCTTCCAGAAGGACAGTGTGGATATGACCAGGGTGACCGTGTCCACAGTCCACAGCCAGAAGACATGCTTTTGCTGTCACTGCCTGCAGTGGAGGCACATCCTGGCTCTTATGACAGATGCAGATCAAGGCCTCTCAGAACCACACAAGCTTTACACCAGACAGATGCCCTGAAAGTGGCTGGAGCAATTGTCTGCCTTCAAGGATACTGCCAGCCCTTTCCATCCCAACAATCATGACAGGTATCAGGACACCAACAGGGAAAGAGCGGGATGAAGCCTTAATCCTTGCCAGCAGTTTCTTTCTTTGTTCTTTTTGGTGCTGGGCTGCCCACGTCAAGCTGATGAACTGCTCAAAAAAGGTAAATATCGCTTTAATCTCTTCCTTGAGTTAATCATGCCAAACCACAGGAAGGCAGGTAATAATTCAAGATTAGCAATAGCCTCATAAAGCTCACATTATTATGGCAGATATTAAAGAATAGCAGCATGCCACACAACTCAAACACTTTAGCTTCCACCTAATCCCTCGGTGATTAAACCCCAGACAGCAGAAGGAATTTCACATAGTATCTTCAAATCCAGCATAGTTGGAATGATGCAGATGAATCTAATTTAATCCGTCTTTGTTTCTTACTCCTGACTGTGGAAATAGAATGAAAAGCAGAAAGAAAAATCAAACAAAAGGTGAGATGCCAGAGCAGCTATGGATTTAAGTTTGCAAAGGTCCATGCTGGGTCATCATGTATTACAGACAGGCTTAATAACATCCACTATCAAAAGAAGGACTTTAAATAAGCCAGAAACACCCAATGGGCCCAATTTTACAAATGCTTTCATAGAATCACAGAATCAGTTAGGTTGGAAAATACTTTTAAGATCATTGAGTCCAACCCTTAACCCAGCACTGCCAAGTCCACCACTAAACCATGTCTGAATGCCACATCTACTCATCTCTTAAATACCCCCAGAGATGGTGACTCCATCACTTCCCTGCGCAGCCTGTTCCAATGCTTGACAACCCTTTTGGTGAAGACATTTTTCCTAATATCCAATCTAAATCTCCCCTGGCGCAGCTGAGGCCATTTCTTCTTGTCTTATCGCTTGTTACTTGGGAGAAGAGACCGACCCCCATCTGTCCATTCTTCTTTCAGGTAGGATGAATACAGTATTTCACAGGACATTAAGCTCTCACAGCAGTATACTCAAGTATGCATTTAAGCACTTAACA
Organism: Coracopsis vasa; assembly: GCA_026283785.1. NCBI lineage: Eukaryota > Metazoa > Chordata > Aves > Psittaciformes > Psittacidae > Coracopsis > Coracopsis vasa. Next base: position 31,741 of record JANHGB010009403.1, read on the forward strand.
TGAAAAAGTAACTACCTACATTCTCTGGTACATTCTTTGAAGAGGAGAGCAGCACTGGGATGCTGCAGAGTGGGAAGAGTAGCCTCCCCAAACTCATTGCAGGAATGAATATGCGGCTTCTTTTAATTTCAGATTGTTTGTGAGCAGTTGACAACTTTCTACAGGCCATCCTTCCTTGTTTCCCAGGGGATTTCTATAACCTAGGAATTGCATGTTATCAAGCAGTAGGACTCAAAATCATCTGAAATCTTGGTAGTGTTTCTTTGGTTGGATATCTATTGGGGTTGCACCATCTTGTATCCAGTTACAACTGGAAGAGTGCAACTTCTTTCTTGAAGAAAGAAGTTTGGTATAAATGTCTCATTTGGCCCTTGTTGTGTGTTCCCCAATAACTGTTGAATCAAGAATGATTTTCAGTATTTATGCAATTTATCATAGGATAATATACAAAATGCTAGAGGGCTGAAAGAGAGGAGCAGCTGTGGGCACTTCTCGTAAGTACTCACTGACCATAAAATGTCCGTGAGTTTCCAAGCACAGGCAGCTCCTGACAGAAACATTTGAGCACTGTGCTGAGCAGGGTGCAGTGAGGACACCCACCCAAGAATCACCCCAAACTGAGGCAGGGTGCTTGCAGCCACCAAGCCCTATCGAACCAAGGCATCCCTGCAAAGAATCAGTGGCTGCAGGTCTCACCTCACAACCTGTCCACTGCATGATGCAGGGTGGTGCTGTGCCAACGAAAACGTGCTGCTGTTGGAGCAACCATGTTAAAAATGAAAGTGGAATTGAGTGCCATAAACTGCCTCGTCTTGCCAGATGTCAGCCCCAAGGGCTGTAAATCACGGAGGAGGCTTCAAGTAGGTACTTGCTCAGTTGCCACCTATTCCTGGGCTGAGGGTGGTGGTGTCACCCACACCACCTCCTCCTTGGCAGAGCGGCTGGTGAGGCACAGTGACAGCCACAGCAGGGAAGGGATTACAGGGAAGTCATGGGGATTACTCACATGTAATCATCTGCAAGGAGAACCCAGTTTCAAGTATGTGAAGTTGGCAACAACGATGGTGGTTGCATACAGTTTTCCATTATATGTTCCTGGTCAAGCTGCTTCTAGTTTTAACTTCAGATTCTTTAGTTTCCACACTTGCTCTTTGTCTTAGGCTGACATTTTTATTTTTATTTTTTTTTAAGTTGGCAAAATGGTTGAACTATTTCTGAAAGACCTTGGAGAAAACGGTATTATTGGGTAACATTTTAATCTATTTGCATCTATATATTCAGTTTCAATGGATTCAAGCTTTTAAGTACATGTGAATGGGTTTGGTGCTTTCTTTTTATCTTCTCTTTTTTTCCATCTTTGTAAAAATCTGTTGGCCCCAGTGAAGAGATAAGCTTTGAAAAACTGCTGCTTTGGGGGTGGTGGGCTTTTCTGTTTGCTCCTATCCCCCCTTGCCTCCCAAGGTTTGTCGCTAAGATCTTTAAGTATCTTTTTCCTGGTGTGGCCTTGACTTCAGCTCGGAATAGGTCTTATGTAGTGACTGCGCTCAGTGTGCTTACCTAGCATCCTGTAAGGAGAGGCAGACTGAAAGCTACCGATAAGGCACAGTGGCAACTACATTAAATTCTCCATACATTTTTGATTTGAAAACGTGCTGGGCAGGAGCTGGGGAGGGAGATGGGAGAGAGATACCCTAACAGCAAGATTCACTTCTTTGTGCTGCAGGCCATATTTCTGAGGAACGCTTCCAATTATCTCCCTCGGGAGGCAGATTAGCATCAAGCCCTAAACCCGCTCCATTTTGTGGTGGGGTGCGCGGTCACTCTGGGTAAGCTCGCGTCTCGCACAGAGCCGCGACTGCCTGGCTGCAGCCGGACGGGACGACACCGACCCCCGGACTCAGCCGAGGGTACAGAATTCACCTGCATCGCTGACAGCGCTGGTGGGGACACCGGTGGGATGTGAGGGGGCACCGCGGGTGGCAGGGGGCTCAGCGGGGCTGCCGTGCTCCTGTCCACCGGCCGCTCCGCAGCCGCCGCGTCCTCCCCGCTCACCGAACGCTCGCCACCTTCAGCTGCGCTGAGGATGCGCGCAGGGCCTGGCGTGAGCCGGTGCCGCGGGAGTTCTGCGGCCCCATCGTTTCCTTGTTTGCTTTGGGGTTAGAAGAAAAAAATATATATAAAAAAAGAAAAATCCAAACTTTTTCCACCCGCCCCCCACGCCGTCAGGGCCGGCAGCGAGCGCC